>VDFB02248100.1:0-13988 GCA_007258455.2 Sequoia sempervirens | reverse complement strand
TATTTTGGAAGGGTTTCGCTGTTTTTAGGAATAGTATATTTTGGAGATTTAAGAGATCATTTAAATTTGATTTTTATAATATGTTTTTTTATATTGTTTTATATATATAAAATAAAAAAATATTTTTATGTTTACTAATTTTTGAAAATAATTTAAATTATTTGATGGTTTTAAATTATTTAAATTGTATTTAAATTTATTTTTTAAATTATTTTTATATTTAATATTATTTTTACAAATTGATTTGAATGTATATTTGTATTTATAGTTAATAATATTATTTTAAAAATGTTAATATTATCTTTAAATTATTTGTATGTCTATTATAAATTTATATTTTTTTAAATACTTTTTTTAGATTTAACAATCTTTTAAAGGAGACTTATTATTTGAATTGTGATTGTATTTAATTTTTTAATTATTTTTATATTTAATATATTTTTTTTATAATTTTGATTTGAATTATGTTTGTATTTATAATTAATAGTATTATTTTTAAAAATATTAGTAATGTCTTTAAATTATTTGTATTTGTATGTTTACTATAAATTTATATTCTTCTTTAAATAATTTTTATGTTTGACAAATCTTTTAAAAGTGCCTTAAAAATAATTTTTATAATTTTCAAGTTAAATTGTATTTAATGTCTATCTTTTTATATAATTTATTTATATGTTGACTAAAATATTACAGTGTTTAATAAAAAATCATTTAAATTTAGTATTTACTAAATTGTTTCCATGAACCTTAAGGTTTTATGCCATTCAATGATTTACTCTTTACAAATTTTTTCAAAGAGGGTGTATACTTCTTCAAAAATACAGGTCAACAAATTTTTTAAAAAATATAACATAACAACATAGGTACTTGCCATTAGTTTTTCTTATACTACAAATATTTTTAACAAAATTCCAAAGGAATGGGCATAGTTTCTTCTACCTTTCTTTATATTATGGGTTTTTTTTTTTCTTTGATTTTTTTCAAATCACAAATATTTTCAACAAAATTCTACACGAATGGGCATGATTTCCTCTAACTTTCTTTCTATTGTAGGCATTTCTATACCTATAATTTTTATTAGACTAAAAATGTTTTCAACAAAATTCTAGAGAAATGGATATAGTTCTTTTACCTTTGTTTATATTGTGTATACTTCCAAAAAAAAGAAACAATTTTTAAGTATCAAAACTCTAGGTCCACATTTCTTCTTCAAAAAACCAAAGGAAGTTAAATCATCAAAAGATGAATTTTTATTTTAATGTGAAGCATGGAGTCTATAAGATAAGTTAGATTTAAAAGAGTATTCAATTTGTATAAAATGTTCCATTGAGATAGTATGAGGTTAAGGTTATCGCTCTCAAGGATTGCTACTTTAAGCTAGAGTAATAGAGATTGGAAAGCATTTTCACAATTTAAACAAGGGTTGTAAAGACTAAGTTTACATCAATTACAAAATTATTAAACATATAAATAATTTAAATAAAGATACAAGCACTTAAAATAATAACTTAAAACTCGTAGTGTAAGCACTCAAAAGTAAATTAAAATATTTTATAGAACTCTAACCCTAATTGAACCCTAACCTTGCAAATTGTAATTCTAATCCTAATTAACCATAGCAATAATTATAAACCTATAAGAACTTTGACCTTAACTAATAATAGAACCCTCACACTAATCTAAACCTAACCTTAACCATAATTGAACCATCAACCTCATTGAACTTTAACCCTAATTAAATTGTAATCTAACCCTAACCATAATAATAATAGAGTATTTTAATAATTATTACTATTAAATATAATATATAATAATATATATTTTATATTAATTATATGTTACATTATATTTTTATTTGGTAATTTTTAATATAAATATAATATATAATAAATATAATATTTTAAAAATTAAATTTGCATTATATAAAATATAAAAAAATAAATTGACATTATATAAATATAATTAATTATTTTTAAAAATGAATATCTTAGTTTTAACATTTACTAAGAACTAGAATTAAAACAAGTAAATAAAACTAAATAAATAAAAATAGTTCTTTAAAGAAATATAAAATAATATTTAAATAAATAAAAATACTCTTTAAATAAAATAAAAATACTCTTAAACAAAATGAAAATAATTTCAAAAATATTGCACTCTTATATTGCAAGGCTAATAAATGGCAAAACGATTAAAATATTATTGTAAAGTATATATTATTTTTTTCTTATTTTACATACAAAATAAAACTGTTCATTATTAAAAAAAATAATTATTTCAAAACAACCCATATAAAAAACAAGCATTTAAATAAATTCAGTTTTATTAAATCGAATCAAACAATAAAAACATGTATAAGTGTATAAAATTGAGAATTTTATAAGTAACTATAATATTATTATTAGTTTAAACTCAACTTTTCAAAACAATACAATAAAAGAAAAATTTTAGATAGTTTTAATAATTCCCCTTATTAACCTTCCCTATTCTACTAATAAAGTTAATTATTGATAAATTCCCCAATATTGCTATTAAGGTTTAGTTATCAATAGGAATTATTATTTTATAGGAGAAATAAGAGAATTAGATATTATTAGTTCCTGCCAAAGGAACTATAGGCACGGCAAAATCCTAACTAGTTATTAATGTTTTGAATTTCAACCAATCAAAATTAATTATTTTCTTTTATACATTATATTTGAAGTTTTTTCTAAAGTTAAATGCATGTTTTTTAACTTTTCTAATTTTCAAAATTATTTTTCTTGAATATTATTGGCTAAAAATTTTAGGCCATAAGGGCGGATTATGCGGAATTCAGTATAATATTTTTTACTTTTCAATTTCATTGCTTTTTTTGAGGCATTTTTTTCACCACTTCTCAACTAATAAACTAATATTTGCACATTCAAATGTAAAAATTATGGCAAAGTTAAAGTTAGAAATATTAATTTATAATAATTACAATATCACTCATTTTTATTTTGTAATTTTATTGGTTTTTTTTTTTAGCCACTTCTCAACTAATATTTGCACATTCCCAAATGTAAAAATTATGAAAAAATTAAAGATAAAAACTATTAATTCAAAATTAAAGATAGAAACTATTAATTTATAATAAAATAATAATTGTTTTTGGAATAACTTGATATTTGAAATCAACTATTTAAGATAAATATTTATTAATCCATTATTATAGTTAATATTGATTCATTATTATAGTTAAAATTTATTTGTTAAGATAAATGTTTAGGAGGAAGATAAATTTATTATTGATTATTTAATTATTATAGTTAAGATAAATTTCAATACATTTTTAATATTTTTATTATTAAAGTTCTTATCATTATTTCATGTATAATTTTATATGAGTTAATTTTTTATATTTGGATTTTTTTAAATTATTTATGCAAATTTATTTAAGATAAAGTAACAAATTTAAATATATTTTTTATATTTTCTATTTTATCAAAAAAGTAAAACTCATTAAATATTTTAAATAGTTTTGCATAAATAATTTAAAATTTATGAAAAAATTAATAAAATTTCTTAACTTATTAATAATTTTGTTTTTGACAAATGAGAGTTCTTTTTTTTAATTGAAAAAATATTTATGTATTGTTAAAATAACATGCAAAATATATAACAAAACATATTTCACAAATTAATTTTCTCAAATATAATTGGCAAGAAAGTTTTGGCCGATATAAGCGATTTATGGGGATCCATTATCATAGTGGGGATTCTAATGACAGATGGAAAGAGCAGATTTGGAAAAAATAAATTGGAACCATTATCAACTACGATATTATTTCAGGAGAGGAAATTGAGAATTGTTTATTGGTAACTATTTTATCATTTGAATATATTCGATAAACATACTTACTTCAAAGTTTATTGTGAATGTAGCTTGGAATGCAGTGCAGATTGGGCTATCTTCTGTAGATGTAGTCGTAGAGGGTCGCTCAGCGTGTGAAGATCTTGGTTGCCATGGCACAGGTAACCTTCAATTCTAAACACTGAATTTTTTTATATGCTTAAAAGGATTCTCTTGGCTTGATAAATATTGGGTGAGATTATAGGTGGCATTTGTGTCTATTTTTTCTAATTTTACATTTTCTATAAAATTTAGTCTTCTAATCAAGATTTAAGCCTAGGGCATGCTACTAGTGCCCCCATTGTTTCCAGGCTAGCCTATTATATTTGGGTCTCTATTTTGCGAGGGATAGTTAACTTAAATAAATTCTATAGTGCTTGTTGAATTTAAGCTTAATGACTATTCTTTTCATTCTTATAGGAGATTGCCAACGCTATATATATCTAAGTAACTGTATGCTTCAAATTTGATGTTATAATGTAGAAATGTGTCTTTGGGTCTAAGTGCTTCTATAGCATTTTAAGAATTTTATGAAGCTTTTTAGCTTACGTCTTCCAACATGCATTTCATTTTCTCAGTTAGATTTTTTTTTCTTACAGGATGTGCTGGACGGGGATTTACCACCCACATTGTGCAGATTGCAACAGGAGAAGTATGTGCTTTTTGATTTACATTTGGGTGTTATAATTGTGTGAAACTATTGTTTGTTTTGTTTTAGATGCCATTTAAAAAAAAATTGTGAAATTGTCATTGCATGTTTAGGTTTGCAATTTTTTTCAATGAATTGGTCTTCAGGTTTTTCTTTTATTGTTTGAAGCCACAGGTCAAATTATTTTGCATAGCATTTTGACATGGACATGCACACTATCAACTTTTTCTATACTGCAACTATTCTTATCAGATTCAAACCTAGTTGTCACTCTTTAGATAAATGTCTTGTTATATTATTTTTGATCAGTTGTGAGTAATCTTCTAAATCCCATTTCTAATTTAATTCATATAATCTATTTTTTGCGCTAATTTTTTTCTCCTGTGATCACATGACTAACCAAATATATAGGTTGCTTTGGTTCATCAACTTGGGTCAGATTATAAATATCCCTTTTGGTTTCTAATTTTATAGTTTTAAAATTACTTCTTGCTTGGATTTTTCTAAAATAGTATTTGTTTTTGGCTCATGATCTATATGCATCTCATGAGCTGGTAGCTTAGGTACATGCCCTCGCACCTATTTTATTTTATTTTTTGATTCCTTTCTAGAGATTTTTTGCACACTTGCATTTGATGATATCTAATAAAATGTGATGAATTCAAGGTCATATGCTTTCATGTTACCTTTTGTGGCTTTCAGATTGTGTTACATGGCCATTTTGCCACTTACGAAATTGTAATTTTACTATTTAGTTCTTCAAGGCCCTTTATTTTGGGTTAATTGATGGGTTCAAAAGTTAATCAACTGAAAGCCTTATCCATTGAATAGAAGTAGCCCTTTGAGATTTATACAAATATTTGGACACAACGTTTCCTATCCCTTTACAAATTTAGTGATTGTTTAATATTTTTTTATCCCAGACAAGTCGGGTAATTAAATCAAGCATCTTTATCATCTCTTATGTCTTTGGATTGGCCAATAATATTTTCATTCTCAACTCCAGCCTCTCTGAATGTGTGTTTGATTCCTATATGTGTTCTAGTGTTGGATAGTTTCTTTTTTGGGGCAATGTTGTTCGTGTCACTTCTTTAAATGATTAATGCAGATGTTTGGGTACATTAGTAGGTCTCTTACCATTTGGTCTTGCTACTTTCTAGTAGCCATTTACAAAGCTACACTTATCGTAATTACCCATAAACTAATAATGGAAGGTTCAATTTTTAGTAATTCTTTAGCCACATCAATACATTTTTTCTTAAGAACCATAATACTTTAGTAATTCCTTATCCACAAATACTTGAGCATGGAAGGTTCAATTTTTAGTAATTCCTTATCCACAAATACTTTAGGGGAGAGGACCTAGTAGTTGAGCATGTTTCAATAGTTGAGATAGTAGTTGTTTATATAATGCCCAATAGTTGTGACATGACTACCTTAACTTAAAAAAAATGTACTCCTTTGATCTAAAAAACAACCAATCATGTGATGCCACATCAATGCTCAACTACCCATGATGTGAATGCACAAGTATTGGTAACAGGTTTGTTTTGGGTCTTTTTGGACACCTTGACAAAAAGCATGATAATGTGGCATCATATTTGATGATGTGGCCATAAAACAAAAGTTATAAGTAGGGGACTTGCCAAGTAAGTTGTAAAAAAATTGGAGTGATTTGAAATTTCCAAGTAGGATTTTGAGAAGCACGAAGTTAGGGTGCACAACTACTGGGTCCTCTCCTATAGCTACTTCCACCTAGACAAACCTTGGAGCAGAACATAAGGCTATCTTTCCATTTCATCTTACAATATTTTCATAAACTTGAATAGCGGCTGAAGTTGATAGATCCGAAGTTTGCAATTTAGTTATAATGTTGAGAGCAAGGCAGAAACACAAAAGCTCCAGAACAACACCTTTTTAGATCTAGAAGAGTAACTCGATTTGGAAGACAAGATAAGTATGAAATGGTAAAATAAAAAAAGCCATTCATGCTCATCATTTATTGGTAAAGACTGTCATTTGGAAAAAAAAAATTATAGCAGAATGGTTGGACTATTTTTGAAAGAAAAACTTATTGAGAATAGAAGAATTTTCATCAACACAATTCCTAACTGGAGAGTGTCAAATCATTTACCACTAAGTTTTCAAATCTTGCACGATTTACAAAGTTTAAGAGAATTTGGCTTCCCTATCCCTATTTTAAATAGGTCCCCAATACTTTAATATTATTACCCAAGTTGTTTCCATTAGACTTCAAACTATCTAAAGGTCTTCTCTAAAGGGTTGAAATAACAGAGCATTTAGTAGCATTTCTTGTTCGCATATAACCAAATAATTGTTCGCATATCTTACAGGAACACACTTTGCATCATAGCCTGAATTAATAAACCCTTACAATAAGTTGAAAATGATATATTTATGTCAAGAGATACAAAAAAAAATGCTAATGTGGGTAAAGGAGACAGAGAGACAATATCAAGACACACCATATCAATTGTATCATCATGCTTATTTCTCCTCACAAAAAAAGTGTAACACAAAACAAGCCATCTTCTAACTAGTAAGAGATAATGCTTTAGATTTTGACAATTATCCAAAATACATGACTAACTTTTGATATTTACTTTACATATATCATTTGGTAGCTATGGAAGTTTCACAAACATCATAGTCAAAACTTTGGACTCTCAATTATACACTTCTTCTTTTAGACTGGGGGCCATACACAACATTTTCTTTTGTGACATTGTCCAAAAAACTTAACAACAAAATTCATTGCAACACCCCAAATACATTCATTTCTCAATCGTATCAACACAACAATATTGCTTTGTTTAAGATAAATATATCATAGAGATTATCTAAATAAGTATAATAATATTGTGTTCTTTTTAAGTCATGACCATGCTAGATGCCAATTTGGTTTAAAAGACCCCTTTCCATGTATTTTTTCCATAAAAATGGCAAAGGCCCTTAGTACACAACTTTTACTAGCTAGTATGTTACAAAAATTTACATGATTGCCAATTCTAGCAGCACAAGCTAGTACATACAGTTTGCAGATGTTACCTAACTTACAAGATAGATGAGTTTTCTAGAGGAGATGCAAATAAATACAACTTTTCAATTGGTAATAATTATTGGAACTATGTGTAAAATTTAGAGATTTGTGTTTGATTGCAAAGAGTTATCTCTTGTGATTTATGAGCAAATTATTATTTCTATTCCAATTGATCATAACAAAAAGACTTCCAATTTTGAAAAGAATATAACATAGAACCAAATAGAAATGAAAATCCCAAACAAAGATTGTCAAGAGTGTATCTCATTTATCTTTTATTTAATCTTTCTCTTTATGTCTATGATTTCATGAAGTTTTTCTGATCATGTAAATAAAATGTTGATGGATATGTAACACATTTAGTGCACTCATGCCCTAGTTCATCATATCTGGCAGAGAGCATTTCCATCTAGAGATGACCTTATAATTTGGTTATGACTTATCGAGAGATAGTGATGTCGACAAAAATTCAAATGAGACAAGCTAAGGGTATACACATCAATGTCTAAGTTAAACAATTAATACCCTAGAAAAATATCAGTTCACACAATGATGAGTCTACAATACAAAATTGTTATTCTAGATGGTAGGCTTATAACTATACTATCCTAGAAATGCATGAGCATTGTCTAGTCACCTTGAATAGTTAAGGAAATCTTTGAACTCATAAGTATTTACATAATGCTAGCAACATGTAAATTGTGCTTTCTTCATGGCCTAAAAGTACAACCAAAGCATTTCAAAATTTTGAAGTGAGCAAAATTCTATTGTTATCAGGGTCATTTTCTAATGGAAGACAAAGTTGACTCTATCAATGATCAAATTCCTAAATTTAGGTGACAATTGCTTTATCCCGACCAAAACTTATTGTTATCACGGTCATTTTGTAATGGAAGACAAAGTTGACTCTATCAATGATCAAATTCACAAATACAAACAAAACTATTCTAAAACTTTTTGGTATAGAACTTTCACGCTCACTTTTGTTTTATATTGGTTAGTGAACTAATATAAAAATAATATCTAACTAAAAAAATAGGAAATATTTTCCTTATAATAACCTTTATTTTACTATTTTCCCTATAGATATTATAGGGTAATAATATATATTTTACCAAAACAAATTCTACTAAAACATTATTAAGGGAATTAGTTAAAACCTTAGATATTAAGTAGTATTTAATACTACTTTATGTTTAAAGTTATTATACATAATGAAGGGAATTAGGTTTTAACTAATATATAAAGTAGAATTATACCTTTTACTTAATAGTTATTAAGGGAAAATCTACCTTTTACTTATAGTATTTAACATAGTTTTTAAATACTAAACCCTAACTAAGAAAACTCCCTTAGATATTAAATCTAGTTTAGATATTAAATTTTATAATAGATATTTTTTTGGAATTAGATTAAAATACTATAATACACCAATTATAAGTACTTATTTATGATATTAAAAATAGATATGTTTTTCTTAGATATTTTTACAGTAGATATTATTTTAGTTAATAATGTTATTATTTTAGATATTAAGGTTTTTACAATAGATATAGTAAAAATTTCTATTTTTGATAAGGGAGTTAGATATTATTTTTATATTGGTTAGTGAATTATTTCCTATTTTTATTATAGTAATATAAAGGTTTGGAATTGCTATTTTTTTTATCAAATAATAATTTATAAAGGTTTAATATAAAGGGAGTTTAATTAGGGAATTATCCTAATACATTTTTTTTTGCTAACCACTATTTTTGTGTTTAATAGCAACCAATAATATTAAATAGGTACCTAAAATTATTAATCAAATCTATTATGTACTAATACCCTAATAGTTTTGTCTATTATGTACTTATTAAAAGGTTTTTTTTGTCTAAAAATACTTAAATATTATTTCAATTTTATTTTAGAATTTAACTAAAAAATGTACTTTATAGATATTAACTAGATTTTAACTTTTTAAATTTCTTTTTAATTCTTGGAATTGGTGTATTACAGATCTTTTAAAGATTTATTAGTATTTTTTTTTTTGATAAACTATTTTTATTTACCTAGAATTATTTACTTTTTATCTACTTAATATCTACCTGTGTATGGAAGCAGAAATGAAACCAGAGGACCCAAATGCATCGGAAAATTTAGCTATAAAAGAAATTTAGGCAGGAATTATTTACTTTTTATCTACTTAATATCTATTATGTACTAATACCCTAATAGTTTATCTATTAGGTTTTTAGGAAGATTAAACTAAAAAACCATTTAAATCCTTTAAACACAAAAGGAATTATTTTTATTAATACCAGAAATAATATCTAATATTAATATACTAACTATAAGTTAGTCTAACTAATTTTTTTTTGTCTATTATGTACTTATTAAAATGTTTTTTTTTGGTCTAAAAGTACTTAAATATTATTTGAATTTTATTTTAGGATTTAACTAAAAAATGTACTTTATAGATATTAACTAGATTTTAATTTTTTTAATTTCTTTTTAATTTTTGGAATTGGTGTATTATAGATTTTTAAAAGATTTATAAGTATTATTTTTTATTTGATAAACTATTTTTATTTACCCAAAATTATTTACTTTTTGTCTACTTAATTAGCTACTTTATTTTATGTTTAAATATTTTTTTTTACTATATTGTTTAAAAGGTTTTTTAACAATACAGTAAAAGAATAGTTACAAATAAAAATATCCTTAGATTTATCAACTTTAAAAAAGGTAAAATGCATAATAATAGTGGTTAGTGGGAAGGGAGTTAGCTTGAAACCATTAGCGGTTAGTAAAAGGTAGATTTTTGTTTTAGTTGAAATGTAGATTTTTTTTGAGAAATTTAATATTTAATTTCAATTAAAATAATACTTATAAATCTATAGTTATGTACTATAATAGATAAAATTAAAATTAAAATAGGTTAGTTATTTAAATGTACTACTTTTAATAATAGTAAAAAGTAATTTAATATTTAGGTGAATTATTTCCTATTTTTATTATAGTAAAATAAAGGTTATTATAAGGAAAATATTCCCTATATTAGTTTATTATCTACTAAACTATTTTTTAATTTGATATTTGATATTATAAGGAAAATATTAAATTTTATAATAGATATTTTTTTGAATTAGATTAAGTTTTAGTTATATCAAACCTATAGGGTAATAATATATTAAAATATTTTGAGCTATAGGGTAAAATATTTAATATTAAGGTTTAGTTAATAATAGGGAATTATTATTTTATAGGAAATAATAGGAAATAGTAACTTATATAATAGAAAATAGTTAACTAACATTAATTAAAGGAATTTAGATTTTTAAAAGGTATAATTCCCTTTTATTAATATTATTAAACTCCCTTTATATTAATAGTGGTTAGCAATACTACATTTAGATCTATATTACTAGTGTTAAATAATTTAAAATACTATAATGGTTTTAATCTACATTTAGATTAAAAAGAACGCAGGATGGCTCCTGTCCGCGGCTTTCTGGGAGTCGCAGCCAGGGCATCCACGCTCTAGCCTCGCTCGATCTTGCATGTTGTGCAATCGGCTCAGGGTCTTTGCGCCGGTGACAGGGGTTTGGAGTTCCCTTCTACCCATAGTCAGGTCCGAGGGCTGCCAGTGGGTTGCCTTTGGCTAGCCCCTCGCTTTGTTTTCGTTGTTGGGCATCCACCTAGGAGGTGAGAGTCCGGCCGGCTGCCTTTCATTGTGCTGTGGTGTTCTGTGAGGGTGTGACTATTTTAAAGTGAGTGGGTGTGTGTGGTTACATTCTCTTCCCGATTTCTTTGTTCCTTCTCTCTGCTGCGCAGGTGGGAAGGGTTTGAGGTGCGGGTGTTTGGTGATTGGTGTGGTGCTAAGTGGAAGGGTGTGGGGAGGGCTTCCCCACCCTTTCTTTGGTGCAGGGATTGAGTTTATTGCCTTGGGCTTGATGGCTTCGAAGGGTGAGACGTCAGTGGGGTGCCCTAACTTGGATTTCCGGGCAGCAATTGGCTCGCGATTTTCAAGTCAAGGGATGAAGACCGTTGATAACAATCTGTTTGCTCCGAATACAGGGATTGTTGATACAGGGTTATCCAATGGCACGAGGATCACGAAGATTAACGAATGTCTCGAGAGGTGCAAGGAGAGGCCAAAACTGGTTGTTCCGTCTGAAATGATTGCTGAAGATGTTGAGTATTATTCAGCTCACTCTTTATATTGTAAATTTTTGGGGATGAGGGTTTCTTTACAATTTTTGGAGGTTTGGGCCCGAAGGACATGGGAGCCGGAGGGGGAAATGGAGATAATGTTGCTGGCGAACAATTATTTCATGGTTACTTTTAATTGCATTGTTGATCGCAATAGGGTATTTGAGGGAGGCCCTTATTTTCATAATAAGGTAGGGTTGTTTATCAAGCCATGGCGTGCAGGTTTTAACCCCGCCGAGGAGCTTCCAAATCGTGTCCCTGTGTGGGTTCGTCTACCGAGGTTCCCGGTGGAATGCTGTCGAGAGGATGTGTTGCACCTTTTGGCCTCGGTGCTGGGAAAACCAGTTGGGACTTCATCGCAAACTTTGGGTAAAAAGGTAATGACTTTTGCACGCATTTGTGTTGAGATTGATCTAAGTAGGCCTTTTCCCGATGCAATAGATATGTGTGCGGGCTCTTATTCTTGGGTGCAACAATTAGACTATGAAACTCTTCCCTTTCGTTGTTAGTTTTGTTGAGAATATGGCCATTTGCAGCGGAGATGTCCAAGGTACAAGCCTATGGAGTCACAACCTTCACAACCTGATAGCAAACTTCCTGGAACAGATAAGGGGAAGAGCATTTCTCCTAATGAGGAAGGTGCATCTGATGGCTTTGCTCCGGTCAAGGCTCGAAATCGAAATAGGGGTCAAAAGAGGCCTTTTAAAGAAAGGCAGGATGAAGGTACCTTTAACAGATTTGAGGTTTTGGATGAGCTTAGCCAACAAGAGGTGAACCCAGGTTTGATCAACTTAGATCAGGGGCTTGTGGGCTTAGCTCAGGAGGATTTTTTTCTTGATTCTTCTTTGGAGGCTCAAAGGGATGATTGTCTGCATAGGGAAGCTGATCAATAGATGGTGGTTTCCGAGGTGCAGGAGCCCTCGGCCGTTGTTACATTAGTAGGTGAGGATTCTTCTCTTCTTGGGAAGAACACTAGTTCAGACCCGACTAAGAAGATCAAGCCCCCTCCCAAATTGGGCATTTTGCAGAAAGATATTAAGAAGGGTGGGGCAGAGAAATTTGCTAAACCCGGCAGAAAAAAGGATGTGGAAAAGATTAAACTGGTAGGCGAGAATTTGGTGGAGTCAGGGTCAATAAAGACTTTGGATTCTCTTTTTTCAAGCCCTTTGAAATGATTGTTCTGTCATGGAACGTACGGGGCTTGAACAACGGCCCTAGACAAAAAGCGGTTCATGATTTAGTTAGAAGGAAAGGTCCCGATGTCTTCTTTTTGCAGGAGACTAAGTTATTTGTTGAGAATATGCAAGGCTTGGCACCTAAGTTGTGGAGGAGCAGGGAATGTCAATGCATTGGAGCTCATGGAGCTTCTGGGGGTTTGGCATGTTTATGGAATCCTCAAAGAATCCGACCTCTTTAGTGGATTTCTTCTAAATCCTCTATGTCTATGATTACTACTAGTTTTGAGACAGGGGAAGTCATTCTATTTTCTAATATATATGCTCCTACAGATTTTCAGGGTAAACAAGGTCTGTGGTCCCATATCAGGCTTATCCGTAGCATGATGCCTTTTCATCCATGGATTTTGGGTGGAGATTTCAATGATATTTGTGAGTTGGCTGAGAAGCGTGGTGGTACTGGAAGGTTGGAGCCCTCTGCACTGCTACTTCGTGACAATATCAATACCTTGAATCTTGTTGATATCAAACCTAGCAATGGTCAGTTCACCTGGAACAATCGTAGGGTTGGTGATTTCTGCATTGCAGAAAGATTAGATCGATTTCTGGTTTCCTATTACTGGGTTGGAGGGATGTGGTCATCTTGCTCTGAGATCTTGGATTGGAGAGGATCTGACCATTGGCCTATCAAGCTTGCTACTAAGTCAACTCGTGTGCCTCGTATGCCCTCTTTTAGGTTCCAACTTATGTGGTTGCGGGACCCTTCTTTGAATGCCTTTGTGACTGACTGGTGGAAGAAAGGTAGACTAGCGTATGGTACGACAATGTATACCTTTGCTAAACTACTTCAATATGTTAAATTTGAGCTCAAATGGTGGAATCGTCGGTACTTTGGGAATGTCTTTCATGCAAAGGCGATGGCTCAGGAAGATTTGGATGGTATCATGAGGAGGTTAAGGGAGGATGGGGTGACGGTTGAGTTGCTTTAGGACGAGGCTCGGGCTATGAAAACTCTTGAAGAATGGGAACTGCGAG
>VDFB02248097.1:0-19294 GCA_007258455.2 Sequoia sempervirens | reverse complement strand
AGAACAAAGTGACACAATATTTTTCCGAGTGGAAAACCCTACTAGGAAGAAAAACCACTCCTAAAATGCCTTGTAGGCTTAATCTTTTTAATCCATTGTTCACAATGCCTTATAGGCTAATTTTTTAGTACCCACTCAAGGAGCACCAACCCCTCAAATTATTTTCTGAACAATAATAATATCTCAGAGGATCTCTATGTTTTCAAGTAAGCTCATAGAACTCAATAGTCTTCTCTACCTAATACCCTAAGAATTCAACTCTCTAAATCCTTAAAATATTAAATAGAAAAGGTTTACAACTATGCTCTGCAACATGTTTTCAATTTTTTTTTGTATAACAAAGCTTTTACATTTCATTTCTTGATACAGCCAGTAACATCATAGAATCATGACAAGAAGTCTCACAGTGTTCAAAACACTGTATATATACTTAATTTCAAATAGGTCTACCAATAATAAAGTCTTCAAAGAATTCAGGGTCAAAGGAATCTGAAACCCCATTCAATTTTAGAAAGTGAACCAAAAGAATAAATGACTACAGATGATGGAATAATAGAAGTAACACATGAATAGGAGGCTAAAATAGACTTTGCCAAGGATATATCAATGCCTTTTATTCAAACTGCAAGATTTTTACAAGAAAACCCAGATCAAGTGCAATAACTTTCATAATAATACAAAATTTGAATCTATTTTCAGAAAACCCACATGTTGAATCCATCATTTCTATATTGAATGAAATGAGTTCAAAAGTAACTAACAGATTTTTCAAAAAAATGTGACTACCCATTAGCTTAAATTCATAAATCCTCAATGCCAAATGAATATTCTTCTTTTAAGAGCCTTCAACAAAGATTTTGAGGTAAAACAAATACTCTAACAGTTGTAATGCAAGATTCCCAAATACCCTTATTGAGCAGATTTAAAAAATAATATGTGACAGATGGAAATAAACCATCTTTTACTTCACAACCCACTTATCCTTTTTTCTTTTTCAGATGCGAACAAAAAGCAAATATCTTCCATGAAAATCAAATGTTGGAAGTGATACCTAATTAGTAGCAAGAAAAACACATAAATACCAGTCAAAATTGTAGCTCCCATGATTTCCTTCAACCGTTGTCGAGCTTCCAGCCAGTGAGGCGCACCAAACATAGCATCCATAAATATATTTTTTCCTATCACAGTCATTACAGCCAACTAGAGTCAAGAGAGCACCAATCAATTCAATGAAACAATCCTTCATGGCGGCGGTGAGGCTAGGGTTTCATACCCAGCCAAATGAAAATCATTAACCATGATTTTCCGTAACTTTTCCAAATGTCAAAGCATTTGAATCAAAGGCTTTTGATGCCATTTTCAAAAATTAGAAAAGATTTGAAGCCCACAATGATTTAGGTAAATGTCATTATGTATTTAGAATATGTTGTCTAAGGAATGTCGACCACATCATTTCCACCAAATATAGCATGCAAACTATTGACTTCACCAAGTAAACTTTAATTTGAGTCAAGGATTCTCATAATGTCGACATAGAAGAATGAAGGCTGCCAAGAACTTCTTACATAAGACAAGCACAAATAAATATAGTGCCAAAGATAACCAATGGTCGACTATCAAGGTCGAGATATATCAAAAATTTAAATGAACTTTATAAAATATGGTAAGCCCAAGTGAGATAAAAAATACACTAAGTGTAATATGCAATGTAAACCATATCTCATGAAGAACCCTGATTACTAATCAAATCCAAGTCAAAGCCATGAGTGGCGATACCTCCAATAGAGTAACATGAATCAAAGTTCATTTATAATTGAATATCTTATGCCAAGATTATACTAAAAATGAAAGCATCGATGTCTCAAAAAAAACAAGTTCCACTGAGTCAAATGAAGCAATAATCAAACTGTCTAAGATGGAGCAATGTATAGAAGCACTAAACCAAATATGAGCCATGATCATCAATGATAAGTCATACCAACTAAAACCATAATTGAATATGCCATGAATTAATATACATGAACATGTGAAGTGACAAATTCATAAATCTGAAGCTGAAGAGAGTCCTGTCACTGTGAATATTGACTGAATAACCTGAACCAAGCCTTATCAAGACTGTCAGTCCAAAATAACATAATCATTTGCAAAGAAATAGCTTTCATAACACTGAACCATAATTCTCATCAACATGAATCTGAATCATAACAAATAACCATCCATAATAGCCAAGTGTCATCAAATATGTATCATGATAAAGCATAAAGATCCAATCTGAACCGTCAGACCAAGAGAACTAAGAAAGTGATTTTTTCATCAAGGAAAAATCATGAACAAGCCATGAACACAACTGAGATCCAAAAAGAGGATAGTCATACAAATGATAGTCAATAGAAGGAAGCAAGGACATTTCATAGTACAATAATGTAAGGTCTAATATCCTCACAAAGGGGTAGTCGTTTATCAGGTGAATAGGGACAATAATTAATTTGAAAACCTCAAGAGTCATTTATTTGAGGCATTCTCTCAACCATGCAAATGCATGCAAGGAAAAGCTTGTTTATGAGGAGTTGTAAAAGATTTACAAATGGTGAACAGTAACAAGAAGAGGAAATGTCTGTAATGAATAGAAAGTCTTTGTGTTGGTTTAGCATTGTTAAGCATTCATTTTAGTTATTTTTTCATTATTATGCTTGTGCAAAGTGATATGTGATCTATAAAGAGAATTTCATTTCCTAAATTGCCAAAATAATGCAAATATTAGTGGTTGTATAAGTCTTACCATTGTACAAATTCAAGAGACTGTATCTTCTTTTACAATTTGGAGGCAATACATACAATGCTTATATTAGAACTGGAATCCAAGAATATTCAAGTTCAAAGGCATGTCAGTGGTTGTTGTTGACTTCAATGAAGATGTTGCTCTTTGATATTCAAGTTCAAAGGAATTTTTCCAAGGTTGATGTAAGTTTGCATTTGATATCAAGCATCCTTAGGCACCTTGTAGGTTATGATTTTGTAGCCCTTCATGCCAAATCACTCTGAGCTACATTCAACTGGCTCAATCCCTTAAGAGTCCAAAGTGAAAAAGGGCTACAATCCTTAACGGGCTAGTACTCGAAAAATATGACACTAAAAAAATTGCATCTAAGACTATGGGATGGCATTGGGACCCTCTAGAATAACCTCTCTCAGTTTTTTCTATCTCGGAGGTGTTCCTGTGGTGATGACTTTTCGGTTGAGGAAAAAGTTGTCAAATACAAGCAATGTAAAATTGCAAAGTGGTGAAAATTTTGTTATGCAACTCGTGCAATCAAACTGACTATTTCAACACATCCAAATGGGTACATTTACACTAGGCATGGTCCTCTTTCACACATAAACATGTTGAATCACTCTGAGCTACGTTATACCGACTCGATCCTTTAAGAGTCCAAAGTACAAAATGGCTGCAATCTTTAACGAGCTATTACTCAAAAACCGTGATGCTTAAAAACGTCACGTCTGAGGCTACGAGATTGCGTTGGGCCCCTCTATAATAACCTCTTTCATATTTTACTATCTTGGAGACATTTTCCCATGGTGACAACTTTTCAATTGAGGAAAAAGTTGTCAAATGCAAGTAGTGTAAAGTTGCAAAGTGGTGCAAATTTCGTTCTACAAATCGTGTGACCAAACTGACTGTTCCAACACATTTAGATGGGTCTGTTTACACTAGGCGTGGTTCTCTTTCACACCCAAACACACCGAATCACTATGAGCTATGTTGTATCAGCTTGATCCCTTAAGAGTCTAAAGTGTAAAATGGTATGTATGTTTCACATGCTATTACTTAGAAACCATGAAGCTTACAATCTTTTCCTCTAGGGCTATAGGATTGCATTGGGACCCTTTACAATAACCTCTCTTCGTTTTTGTTGTCTCGAAAGCATTTTCCCATGGTGACGACTTTTTAATTGAGGAAAAAGTTGTCAAATGCAAGTAGTGTAAAGTTGCAAAGTATTCTGCAACTCGTGCAACTAAAATGATTGTTTCAACACATCTATATGGGTACTTTTATGCTAGGAATGGTCCTCTTTTACACCCAAACATGTCGAATCACTCTAAGCTACATTGTACTGGCTCAATCCCTTAAGAGTCCAAAGTGTAAAATGACTGCAATCTTTGACGAGATATAACTCAAAAATCATGATGCATAAAAACTTCTTATCTAAGGCTACATGATTGCATTGGGACCCTCTACAATAACCTCTCTTGGTTTTTTCTATCTCAGAGGCATTTTCTCATGGTGATGACTTTTCAGTTGAGGAAAAAGTTGTCAAATGCAAGTAGTGTAAAGTTGCAAAGTGGTGCAACTTTCATTTTGTAACTCATGCGACCAAATTGACTATTCCAACATGTCTAAATGGGTACGTTTATGCTAGGCATGGTCCTCTTTTGCACCCAAACACGCTAAATCACTCTAAGCTACATTGTATCAACTCGATCCTTTAAGAGTCCAAAGTGCAAAGTGGTTGCAATCTTTGATGGGTTATTACTCAGAAATCATGATGCTTGCAAACTTCTCGTCTAAGGCTATGGGATTGCGTTGGGCCCCTCACAATAACCTCTCTCAATTTTTTCTATCTTGGAGGTGTTTTCTCATGGTGACAACTTTTTAGTTGAGGAAAAAGTTGTCAAATACAAGTAGTGTAAAGTTGTAAAGTGGTGCAAATTTTGTTCTATAACTCGCGCGACCAAACCAATTATTCCAACACGTTCATATGGGTACATTTATGATAGGAATGGTCCTGTGTTGTACCCAAACACACTAAATCACTCTAAGCTACATTCAACCAACTTGATCCCTTATGATGACATGAAAAACAAAGGAAAAGAGAGATTCGCATGACAATTGACAAGTCTGAGTTTTCCGCACCAAAAGCATATGATTGCATGAAAGAGGTAAAACACCTGGTGTCAAAATAGTTAAGAAATCCTAAACCTTTTCGTTCTCGAAGGGGTTATCATCCAATTACTATGTGGATCTCATACTTACATTGAATTGATTATTATTGATATCAATATTTAGGTAACTTTCTTATTCCTATTATGGCTCTAATCACAAATGAGAAGGCTACATGACTCTTAAAATCTTGTATGATCATCCTCAAGTCTAGCAAGGGAAAGACATTTTTTAATTATCCTCCTTGCCCTTACAACAATATGGTTGTTGTAAAGAGGAAATTTTTCAAGATTCTAGAAAAAAAATTGAAAGATTTATAGCTAAACCTAATCATAGGTCAATTGAAATATGAGCCCACATGGTGGCTTATGACCTAGCTAAAGAGAATCAAGAACAATGATGTTAATAAGTTCACACTAGAGCCTCAACATAAGTAGAAGCTAAAAATAGCCCAAAGAAGAGGTATAAATATATGTTGATACATGAGATATTACAACCCCTATTCCTACTCCTTCACAATCATATCAAAAGTTCTAGAAGATTTTTTTTGCATATCACCTATAATTAAAAAATTCATTCTTTGAAGAAGCTAGGTTGGAGTGAATATAGAATAAGTAATTGGTGAAAATATGGGCAAGAAGTTAGACACATGGTGGACAAACCAAGTCACTTTTCCTTGGGTAATAAATGGGATGACATATATGAGAAGGATCATTTCAATCCTACCTCTTCCTTCACTCCAAAAAAGCCTCAAATCCAAGTGAAATGACAATAATATCATTTGGTGATGAAAAGGGAGTAAAAATAAAAACTTCCAAGTTTCCAAACCAAGTAGCTAATTACATAGGTATATTTGGTGATAGAACAATTCACAACCTATGCATTTACTCAGCCATATATTTCATTTAAAATTATCCCAACCCCACTCCAATGAGTATCTCAAAGAAAACAAAAGAAACAATTAAATCTAGCTCTTATTGAAGAGGAATCTACCTAAAATTTCCTACTGCAAAGAGGTTCCACCTTCACAAAATTAACTATCAAATACATTGTAACCAGCCAAAAAATAATAAAATCACCCAAGAAAACTAAGGGGAAAACTAATGACTCATTTGAATCTTAGTAGATGCCCACCACAAACTAGAGCTTATTTTAGAATACCACAAGTGGAGATGAGGACCTAGAAGAGAAGGAAAAAAATTGAGAGAAGTGATGATTCACCTATGAAAAGTAGAAAATGGAGTAGCAAAGAATACAAGATCCATTAGAGGTTTGTATAGATAAGGTACAATAGGTTACACTATAAATATCTATCTTCTCGAGCTCCTAGATTTATCCCTTTTAAATTCCTCCTTGGATTCCATATTGAATTAGCACATAAGTAAATGATAAATCATTGGTGAATCATTTTTGAAAATATTGAAGTTGTTTAGCATCAATTAATAAATATTCAAGACAAACCATGAAGGACAACAATGAAAAATGTTAGGGCTAACCAATTAATAAATATACATGTGAATAAGTGAACCATACATGTGAATAAGTGAAGCACAAGTACTCAAATACATGTAAGCCTTGAAGTATACGCATGAATACATAGTATACACATTAATACAAAGTGTATGTATGAATACAAGGTATATGCATGAAAACACGTAAGTCACAAAGTATACATTGGAATACATGTAAGTCACAAAGTATACACATAAGCTGTAAAGTATACACTTGAATACACGTACCTCATATATATTGAAGCATAGATTTATAATGCAAATATGGGCACCATCAATAAAAAGGATTTGTATTAACCAAATAGTCATGTAGGCATACATCAATATATGTTGATATAAGTAATAAAATATATACAAATAGCCATATAGGCTTACAAGAATGTCATATAGACATACAATTTCAAATATATGCAATAAAAAATATGTCCAAAAATGTCATATAGGCATACAACAAAGGACCCTCAAATCAAAAGTCATTGCCCTCTAGGATCTCGAAACAAAATCTTGCCCTTTGTTGGTCGGGTGGATGGCGATGTGTTTGTCACTCATTTACTCTGAGGTCAAGGGGTTCTCTTGGTGCTCCTCCTAGGGTTTAGTTCCTCTTCAAGCCTTATATGTTACAACAAGTAAAGACATTAATATATAGAAATTACATTATAAAAAGTGATATATTTAACAAAATAATCACTTGCCACCACTAGACAATCACTCTCAGGGGAAATATTTACATTCCCATGTTGTGGCATGCCGAAGTCTTATAGAAACCATCCAAAGAGAAATTAAACTACGAATCAATAATCATTTGATTTTTCACTGACTAATAGTTATAACAATGAATGTAATTTGAAATTTAGTAATCTTACTCATACCTTCACAGAGTAAATTCCAGAGTCTATATAGCAGAAGAAACACCAAGCCCACGCCCTGCGAATATTGGTATTTCGCTTCCAAACATTCCGAAAATAAAACAAACAAATGCCACTAATCATGAAAAATCACAAAATATGCAAGTTAGGAAAAGATGAGATGCACTAAACAAATTTGCGGATATCAGCGAACTATTTCTTTACCATGATGCTTACTATTTTCCCCATGGTTGCTTCGCAAAAGTACCCCATGCAGCTTTATCCATAAAGCGTTAGGGCAGCAATGAATTATTTCGATAAAATGCTTCGACAGACATGTATTTTAGTGGGTCAGGAGAGTAAAACGAATGTTTGAAATGTTCGTTGTGCATGTCGTAATTCCATCACAATGAGACCTAATTTTCGGAGCATTTTTCAAACAATTCATTGCCTTCTATGGTAATATACCGGATGGGGTGGATGGTATAGTGTGGTCTTGGTTATGAGATGAGGATCATGACATAAAGAGGTGGATGAACAAGTGGAACAAGAGGTGGAAGCTTCCATGGATTAGTAAATTGAGGGTGAGGATGAGGACCTTGAAAAGGATTTGGAGGGGAATTTTGGCTAAAGGCTTGGTTTCTATTCTTAAGGCAGTGAGTTTTTTGAAAAAATGCCTTGAAGAAATGTGGTCTCATGGTGATGGATTGGCATTCCATCACCATGATACCACATCTCTTTGAGGCATTTTCTCAAAAAACTCATTTCCTTGTCTATGATATTGATTACTATTATGCTTTGATAGATTTTTTCCAAGCATCCATATTTGTTGGAGTTAATCTGCTTTAGGCTTTTAGCCATAGCGACAAGGAAGTGAACTGTTTGATAAAATGCTTTGGTAGACATGTATGGAAAATGTGTTAGCATAGACAAGGTAGTGAGTTGCTTGAAAAAATACCTCAAAGAAATTGGGTCTCATGGTGATGGACCACATTTCTTTGAGGCATTTTTTCAAACAACTCATTGCCTTGTCTATGTTATTGCTTACTATTATGCTTTCATAGATTTTCTCCAATCATTCATAGCATAGACAAGGTAGTGAATTGTTTGAAAAAATGCCTCAATAAAATGTGGTATCATGGAATTCCATTACAAGCAAATGCAATTAGCAGTTGCTTCTAGTTATTACTTATGCTATGTGAAGTAAATGTATCACCGCTTCTTTCTAAAAAACTATATTGTGACTGATATTTTATCATCTATCAACATCTATCTATTAGTTATACAATGTGAAGTAATGCTTTGAGTTTGAAAGATGTGCAATGCAATGTAATCAATTATATGAATATAAACTACGCAAATCTATTAAGTACAATTCATTAGTTAAACTCATTATTCTATTACCTACGTGAAGGTTTGTACTCCACTAGCATTGGGAGGTGTTGTCGTGAAACCTCCAATATTAACTTATTCAACATCCAAAACTAGATATTAGAATACCATTCATATAACAATGATATTCACATGTAAAATTTATAATTGTTTACTAGTTACATACTTCATCAATAGATGTAGTGGAGTAAAAAAATAGGTGGAGGGCCGGTGTAAATAATATCAACACTATGACCCTAAAATTTGATTACAATCATTAAAATAAATTAGTTAATCTTGCATTTCAAAAATGAAATTTAATAAATTTAATTTAATGAACATGCTAACATTTACCTAAGTATCAAGGCTGAAGGCCTCATTCAACATGGCATCTATCATCGCCAACTGGGCAACTGCAGACGTATCCTACACACCAACCTCCTGACTGTCTGTGGGATCATATGTATAGGCTGACCTGCAAACCTGACAAGAATGGGGTGGAACCCTACCCCTCGAACTCTCCCATGTCTGACGTTGTACTACAGGACCAGAACGTTGGATGATACTCTGGGTCAGAGAGCTAATTGACTATAGAGTGTCCACCTCAACACTCTCCTTCACAACAGAAGGGATAGCAACACACTCATAAGTTGCCCTAGCGAGTGTTGGTCTCCCTTGCCATTGAGGATCCTAATGTGCACCTAGTCTATCCTGTGTTGACCCACCACCTCTCCCCTAAAATTCTTGCATATCAAAATAGTTGAGGATTTTGTTGAGGATGAACTCGCAGTAGAGTTTCCTCAAGAAATATTGGGGGACCTCGTTATTGTTGCATGGTGGATGGTCAAAAACTATCCACCACCTCTTCCAAAAATTGTTCTTAATCCCTTGGTGGTTGCACCAATGGATAGGAAACCTCTTACTATTAAGGTCAAGAGTTTGATAAATGTATGTGGGTTAGTGAATAGTGAGCATAAAACAGTACTGTATTTTTGCCTTTACCAGCGATGCAATTTATCCCATGTGTCCCGCCACCTTCCTCTCAATTCAACCGCCTACCGCCTGCCAATGTCATGTCGTTTTGTTCGTGCTGCTATCTTTCCGGCAAAGTTGAATCGCAGACGCTCGTCCCAATGGTTCTGACTGATTTTCGTTGTTTCACTCCGGCTTCAAATAAAAGTTAGGCTCCCAAAGTTATGCCAGCAATCGCCGGTGAAAGCTCAGCCGTCGTGCAGCCGTTCACAGGCCTTTGAAGTTCCGGCGTTTTATATAGCACTGGAGATTCTGATATGTTCTTTCGTTATTCAGCAACCCCAAACGTTAAAGTTCAAACGTTCAAATCGTTCGCGTTCCGCAAAGCTCCATACGCTACCTTCTATTCCTGTCGATGCCGAATCAGCAATTCCATATCCAATGTTCGAGATTCGACCCTCTCCACACGCAGCGACGCATATGGTCAAATGCCACAAGTCGGCAGTGCCGCGATATGCGAAACGAAATGACGACCGTTTTCGAAATGAAAACAGTATCGTTCAGGTCGAAAGTTCAACGACCGAGTTTATCTGCCCACGGCACGCGATATGATAGTCGCCATACGTTCAAAGTCGTCATCTTCGTTCCCATCCAAAATCAACCATACTTTTAAACATGCTAATAACCGTTGCGCTCCTGCCGCCGCGGTCCCCATTTTTTGCATCTTCACACAAATTTTGTGCCCAGCTTCCAACCCCCGATCCTTATTAACGACCAGATGCAACCACTAATTGTACATCAGCGATACCGATATTCGACCATCACGTAGATATACATACCGCCAAGAACATGAAATTTGATAACAGAATTACTTTTTTTGTCACAAATGACAATGTGCATAGCCATAATAAAAGAAAATTGTGTTCATTAATATGACTTGTTGCACATAGCATTTCAACAAAAATAGGTAGTGTCAATGCACCAAAAAGAGGTTGAAATGATGTCCTTGATGTGGAGTTATTAATTGCTAGGGATTCAAGAGTCATGTTAAATTCCAATCTTTAGATAGAATTTTTGTAAAAGAGCTCTAGGGCAGATTCAAAATATAATATGCAAACCTAAAAGTGTTCCACTAGAGCTATTGACATATATTATAGTGGAGTGTGACAATTATGCAAGGATAGAATTTGAAGATCAAAATCCACAGACCAATGCAATTCCAACAATAGAAAGGGTTCACACAATCTAAATCCCTTATGGTTTGGCTTGGGCATTATCAATACACAAATCACAATATTTGACTCTTTCAAAATCCACTCATATAATGTAAAAAAATATAATAGGGATAACATTTGTGGGTAAATATTGTGTAAAGTAATTGGAAGGACTAAGAATAATGTCATCATTTACATATGACCACTATGTAAAGATGAAAAAATGGAAAACAACTTGCCAACTAAGGAAAAAGAGACTAAAATTAATAGAAAATAAATTTTGTATTGTACTTCTTACAAATTTATTTTAGTGAATATAAAATGATGCATTATTTCTCATTTATGACACATTTTCATGAAAGTTATTCTAAAATTATCTTATATAAAGTTATTACACTATTTTACTCAAATGAAAATTATTGGTTTATAAATTTAATACATTAATAATAATTTAATTAATTTAAAAATTTTATATACTACTAAATATATAATTTAATTGAATAAGTTGTTAATAAATAATTAAATATAATACAATTATATAATAATGATTATTATTATTTTTTAATTGGCATTTGAGACATAGACTAGTAGGGTTTCCTTGCTAATTTAAAATTACTTTGTCTATTAAGAAAAGCTCAATAAAATAATCTACTCTATCAAACATATATTCACCTTCAATATCACTTTCAAAATTTTAGATTTTCACAATAAAAAATCAATTCTTATACCAATTAAACTCAACCCGTTGACTATAATTAATAATTATTTAATTATATAATTTATTTTAAGTAAAAATAAATAAATTATATCTTATTATATAATATAGAAAAATGATATTCTATGAACAATATAAACTAGCAATGGCACCTTAATGTGCAATGGGTATGCCCAAGAAATGTGGAAAGTTGATTAGGATAAATTTTAATCTATATTTATACTATATAAAAGTATAATAATTATTAATTATAAATTTTAATTATTTTATGTAATTAATAGTTCTATTTTAAAATATAATATATAATAATAAGTATAATTTATTTATTTATAGCTTATTTTTTATTATTAAAATATAATCCACATTTCATATAATAAATTTATAAATCAAATTTTATATTAAAAATATATCTATATAAATCAAATTTTACCTTAAACAAATTATAAATCAAATATTATATTAACTGAAATATAAAATAAATCTTTCAAATAAATGAAAAACAATTATTTAAAAATTAAAAAAAAAAAAAATAGACAGATTCCCGCAATACGATAAATATGATTTCAAAACTCAAAGCCAAAGCTCTTTGATTCTGAAAATGCAGCTCAAATTGGAGAAGTGAAAGCTCAATACCAACGACGAAGAGTTTGGAGGAGCAGCGGGGAAAGCAGTGAAAAAGTGGTGGGAAAGCAGCGAAAATCAGCCGCAAACAACCGAAAAAATGGTGTTGGAGGCGGTGATGGAGGGCAGCTGAAGGGAATCAGTAATTGACAGAAGCATTCAAAGCCTTCAAGATATTGGTGGATTCTTTTCTTGTTGAGATTAGACATATGCATTTAAAGCCTTTGATATTTGTAGTAGATATTTATGCAGCGAACAGCGGGTGTATCAAGGGCTATGACATTTTCTATTAAAAATGATGGACGACTGAGATGCGTTTTACTGTCAACCAAGATCTCCGGTGACTTTTCGACCGTCCGTAGGAAAATGAGCTTTGAAAGCTCATTTAAGACACCTTCTGGGTAAATATCAATACATGGCAGTGACCAAATACTCTTAATAATCAGAAACATTTAAATTATATAATTTAAAAGAAGAAAATATCATACAACTTGTCAAACACGGTTGCTGACAGCCGTAAGGACTTAGAATGAAGAATAATCTCCTTATAATTTATTATGGCATATGCTTACACACATTCAGTCGGTCCCGGCTGAGATTGTCACTTATCCCAGAAAGATTTTATTTAGGTATGTATGAGAGTCATTGGTTTGGGAAAAAATACGAGCGAAATTGCATGCAAGCTAATTGTGTGCTGCAGAGAAAGTTCTCTGGTTTCCTTGGGGCCACAATTGAATTGGCAAACAAGTTTTTTGACATGATGGAATCCAATTGCTGTTGTGGCATGGATAAGAAGGAATACTATGTTAAATACGTGGAGTTCAGACGAAGGCCGGCCGACATAAAATACTATTTTGATATTATAATCTAAAATCTTATCCAACTGTGATCCGGTGGATCCTTGGAAACTTCTTTTCATCCCAATCCACTTTCTGTTGATATCATTGACCTCGGTGGGGTATTTTAGACAAGTTGCAAAAGGCATTTTGAAGAACAGCGAGGCTACCTCAGTGGGGTATTTTAGACAAGTTGCAAAAGGCATTTTGAAGAACAGCGAGACTATGTCGTGATCAATGAATCGCCTATACTCTTTCTTAAAATGACGGCTGATTATCTAATTTTTCTTTCAACCATCATCCCCAATTCATGCTTTGCCAAACCATTTGATTTTGAAGATAAGTATCTATAGAAGTAGAACAGAGTGAACCCAATTTGTAAAAATTGATGTGGGCGTGATGTCTTTGAATGGTGATCTTATCAGCCAGATCTTAGGTTGTGTGGATGGCACAACGCTTGCAAATGCAGGATGTGTGTCTTCAGAGTTTTGGTCCATTGCAAGAGAGGAGAGGATATGGGAAGAGGTGTGCTGTGCTCTCTGGCCTTCCACAGGGGACACAGGGATTAAAGAATTGATCTCTGATTCATTGGGTGGCTTCAGAAATTTTTATGCAAACTGCTTTCCCCTCATTGCTTGTGAAAGTTCCCAGAGGAATTCAATGTGTATGGAGCTGAAAAGCTTAGATGATGCTCTTCCTTCTGATTTTGTGTCAGTTGTCGATGTGGCATACAAAAATAAGGCCATCTTTTCCAAAGTTGTATGGGGCATCCCCTGTGTTCATGATTTTGAGGGCTGGTTTTCTAACTGCCCTTTCAGAATGGAGCTCATTGAGTTTTCTGATGTTGAAGATGAAGACCATGCTATTGAAGATGAGTTGCCAACAATTGTAGAGTCACTTGGCAAGGTGAAGAAAGATGATAAATTTTGGGAGCAATTGATGGAAAATATTAGGTTAAGCTGGATTGTTGTAAACAAAAGAACAAGGCAGGTTGCTAATCTTTCAAGCTGGAGTCCCTTGGCCGGGCAGAGGCATTGGGTACCGGATAAGGAATTTGTAATGCGCTTTGGCTCCATATTACCTGCACACAACATATTGCCTTGCAAGTTTGTACATTGCATCCTTGCTATGAAGTGTAGAGTTTCAAGCGATCAAGCCAGTTTGAAGATCACCGAACTTAGCATGCAGTTGGAAGATGCCATGGGAGCTCAAGTTAATGGGAGGAACAGTTTGCTTATCCTAGAAAGAGCTCTAGGTTGCAGAAAAAGTAAGAACCATTCTCAGATTTTGGTATCTTACCAACAGTATTTCACTGAAAAGAGAAAGTTGAAGGAAGCAAAGATGAGGAGTGAAGGGCGTCTAGATACCCTCTGTATTCTAAGTGGCATTGTTGCATTTGCCTCGATTTTTTATTTCGTTTTCAAGTGCCATCATGGGACTCTGATCCTCTAAGATCAACCCATTGTTGGAAAAATTAATTATGAGAATGTATATAATTGAACAGGATTTCTCCTAACTTGGTTATGTAAATGTCCTGTAAATTCAATTTCTAAAATAACAGAGGAAGCACCTGAAGAGGGGGAATCCGGCACATAGAATTTATCCAATAATGTTAACGACCTGTGATTTATAATTGCTGGTCTACATATGCTTACTTTCGTATGGTACACAATTATCTGTTCAAAACTTTTAGAGATCATATTATGATTGACACCAAATACTAAATAAGGCGTTCCCAGAAAAGTTTGGGGCCAAAGATAGCAGGGAGATCATTATGAAAAGCAGCCCAAGTTCGTTTAGCAGAGATTTAGTCCGAGAAGATGTGCTTAATGATTTCAGGTTTGTTGCAGAGAGAGCAGAAGGGGGAAAGTTGAAGAGAGTGGATTCTGTCCGCAACAAGAAGCTTGAAGCATGTCAATGTTCTTAACTCTTATAGAAGAGCAAGTAACCTTTTTACATATAGATGATTATATCAGAGTGCTCTGGTTCACATTAGCAGACCTCAAAAGAAAACTTTGGACTGCAAACTTCGTTTACACACAACAGATAGCTCTGCTTTCCCTTTTTGCAGACACAGAGAAAACAAAAGACAGAGTTATTTTTATTTTGCAGAAACTTCTCACATAAGAGCTTCAGCTCTCTGATCTCTTTCAGAGATAACAAAAAGAAAAGGTAAAACCCAACTAAGAATAATACTTCGCTGAGCAGCTACATATCTAACTTTACATACAAAGGCAGTCTCTAATAATAGAGCTGTATAGGACTGCCAAACAAAAGTCAACAAAAAAACTGACTATCCTAGGCATTGGAAGAGGAGGCCCATACCACGGGACACTAATCCCTACAAGAGAGAATGAATCAATCCTGTTAAACACGACTCTAGATTGAGAATTAAAGTGCTACACTTGATGCATGGCAGTGGTTGTTGGGATTAAATAATCCAACATTCTCCATTAATTACAACTACCATCATCAAAAACATCCAAAAGAAAATTTTCCTAATGTCTTAGTGAAGATGTTTACACATTGGTTTGGACCTACAAAATTCCAAACAGATCTCTCAATATCAATTCTTAATAAAATGGTATCTATCATCAATATGTTTATTTTTGGATAATCTTATCACTGAATTCAAACTTTTGCAATGGGCTAATTTTTTGGAAATTTGTTTAAAATTATAATTTTTTGTTTTCAAAAAATATTATATAATCTTTTTGAACAAGCTATTCAATGTTTTTCAAATTGTGTTTTAGATCAAGAACAAATAGAATATTGATGTTTCATTTTCCCACAATTGATACTTTATTGTCATTGTCCAATTTAACATCTAATTTTACCGTCTTATCCAAACTAGAAAACATCAATGTGAAAAACATACATTTTTTTTAATTTTCTTGCGCAATATTGCATACTAAAAACATATTTCTTTGGTTTTGATGTTCTCTAGTAAAGTTTGCATTTTATTTGCTGAAATAATTTTTTTTTTCCTTAAGTTACTAGGTACGTCCCTTGGGAGTCCCAATCCCATACCAAATGGGTGTGGGTATGGGTTCTACAATGGGAGTAGCCTAGGTACGCCTAGGGTCACACCCAAGCACCTTGAGTTTGTTGTGGATCTTTCTATGAAGGGGTCTCGCCCAACCTGAATCCTTCACAAAAGGATTCACAACAAACCCATGTTTCCTAGGTGGGACCCTAGGCATACCTAGGTCACTCCCAAGAGAACCCAAGGTGACCCAAGGGCTGCCCAAACCAAAAAAAATTAAATAATCATTTTAAAAGATTATAAAAAGAAAATCATTTTTAAAAATATTTTAATAAACAAAAATGTGTCAAATACCTAATTTCACCATTAGATGATAAAATTGTGAAAATGACATGCACCATGAAGGTTTGTGTGGTTTCAAAGGCCTTAATTTGGGCTTGGTAATGAGGGTTCAGACCCTTGACCTCGCCCTATATTGTGATAAAGAATGCACTAGGGGTGTTGCCCTTGAAACCTCGCAAGGGGCACTATGCCTTGACCCTGCTAGAGGCATTGCCTCCAGACCCCCATTAGGGGTGCTACCCCTCAATATCGTTGGAAGCGTTGTCCCCAAACCCCCATGAGGGGCATTGGAGTAGCAGTACAAAAGTAGCAATTTAGAAGAAAGTAGATTTGGAAGTAGACTTAGCAGTTTAGTTGCAATAGAGATCAAAGAGATCAAGGATTGTTATACTCAAGATTATTTTGAAATCAATACAAGAAGAAGCATTGACTTTGGTGTTTTTGTGGATTGTTCCAGTAGTTTTTCATGGTTCATTTATGAATGTTAGATTAAGTTGAGTTTTAGCGATAATAATGTGTTTAGATATCTGATGGATCTCTAGTTTATACCATTTGTAGCTTGTTGACTATAAGTTGTTTTGTATGTTTAGTCTGAACTTGTTTTCCATTTAGTTCAATTATGAAGATTTGCTTGAGTTGTGCTAGATTTGTGTACTTGAATGAATGTTTGTAATTTGAAAATATTTTATATCCATTGAAGATTGCACTATTTATGTAGCATTGTGAGAATTTCTTTGATTAAACAAATATTGGTTTATTTTAGGGATCTATCTATCTAAAGAGTCGAGTTATTATTATAGTTGTCCATAGGAATTTATGTCCCTTTCCTTTCTCACCCTATCTTTTGAAGTTTTTTAAAATCACACAATTAGTTAGGATCAACATCAAGTTTATTGCCAAATTAGATGATAAAAAGCATTTTTTAGATCTTAGATCTGAAGATATACTCAAGATTTTCATATTCCACACAACTCTATTTGGAACCCTCATAAAATTTTCAGTTTATAAACGTAAGGCCCCTTTGTGAAAACAACAAATATGCATTGATTACTAAGTTATTTTGCAAGTCAAGACCAGACATTCGAAGCCTTTGAGTAGTCATTTTTTGAATTATAAGAAATTTGATTTTCTTTCAAGAAGTAAGTATTTTCTTTGTGTTGTGGCATGCAAAAACACATATCAACAAGTCCTTCATATACATAACTTCAAAATCTCTTCTTTAACATTTGCAACTTAATTGTTTTTAAGTTGATCATTCCTTAGATATACTATTTGGAAGATATCCCATGCTTGTTTTGACTTTGTTGCTTTTTTGCTGCAACCCTTGAAAACATACTCTCATTCATTGCTTGGAAGATGTAGAAAAGAAATTTGGAGTCCTTTCTATTATCCCTAAGTAAATGCTTCTCTATTGAGATAGATAGAGCATTGTATGTTACTATATCAATTGGTTCAAGAAAACCATTCTCTACAAGCTTCCATATGTCTTGAGAATAGAATAAAACCTTCATTGTGATTTGACCAATAATCATAATTTTTGTCATTGAAATGAGCCATTTGAAGATTTGCCAAGCTTGTGCTTAAAATTGTCATTGTTGGCTGTGATGACCTTGCTATGATACCAGATGAAGGGAGATTAAGGGAAAGGCAGAGAAAAAACAGAAAAATAGAAAAGCAAATTAGTTTTATAAATGTCAAGTTAAGAGAGAGAAAGTGCTCCTTTTACATAAGATGTCTATAATAGAGTGCTCTATTTCGCATTATTAGAGCACAGAAGAAAACTTTGGACAGCAGACTTGTTTACAAGCAACAGACAACTCTGTTCTCCATTTTTGTAGATACACAGAAAAAAGATTGAGTTTATTTTATTTTCTAATATACTGGAAACTTCTTACATAAGAGCTCTGGTCTTTTTTTTGATAAAAAAAAAAAGAAAAACTAAGAATAATACTTTGCTAAACATCTACATCTCTAACTTTACATGCGAAGGTAGTCTCTAATAATAGAGCTGTATATAGGACTGCCCAAACAAAAGTCAGTAAAAACTGACTGAGCCCGTGTGTAGAAAGAGGAGACCTATACCTCCAGACACTGATCCCTGCATCAAGCAAGAGGCTAAACAGAACAAATCAGGAGAATGAATGAGTCCTGTTAAATGGGATTCCATATTGAGAATTAAAAAATTGCAGTTGAAAGTTGAAACAGGGGAACAGTAGTTGGGATTAAATAATCCAACACACAAAACATATTGCTTTGCAAGTTTGTACATTGTATCCTTGTTATTAAGTGTTAGTTTCAGATAGTGATCAAGCCAGTTTGGACATTACTGAACTTAGCATGCAGTTCGAAGATGCGATGAGAGCTAAAGTTAATGGGAGGAATAGTTTGCTATCCTAGAAAGAGCTCTAGGTTGCAGAAAAAGTGAGAACCATGCTCAAATTTTGGTATCTTATTAACAGTGTTTCACTGAACAGAGAAAGTTGAAGGAAGCAAAGATGAGTGAAGGACATCTAGATATCCTCTGTATTCTAAGTGGCATTATTGCATTTATCTCAATTTGTTATTTCATTTTCAGAGAGAGTGGTGCCATCATGGGACTCTTATCCTCTTAGATCAACCCATTGTTGATAAAATTATTCAAGAGAATGTGTATAATTGAACAGAATTTCTCCAAACTCGGTTATAATTGAATTATAGAATATCTCTTCCTATTTCAACTAAAATTTATGTAAATGCCCTGTAAATTCAATTTCAAAATCAGTCCAGGAGTCACCTGAATAAAGGGAATCCGGCACATAGAATTTATCCTATGATGTTAATGACCTGTGATTTATCATTGCTGGTCTACATGTTCTTACTTTGGTATGACACACAATTATCTGTTTAAAAGTTATAGAGATCATATTATGATCGACACCAAATCCTAAATGAGGCGTTCC
>VDFB02248096.1:10272-115730 GCA_007258455.2 Sequoia sempervirens | reverse complement strand
TAGCTCAACATAATAGGATAATACCTAATAGAATTGGTTGTTTATCAATAATATCAACTATTTGGAGCATGAGATAACTAAAACAACATTCCAGTATAAGAATAGTCATTGATTTGCAATTTGTAGCAAGCGCTAGGTAAAGACAAACAAAATACTGAACCATACAAATTAGTACAACTTACATCAGTGCCATATATCCATTGAGGGAGTCAAATTCATAAACATCTAAGGGTTTATGACAGATTTAACACATAACATATAAGATCCTTGAGAACATTGCTTTACAATTTCATCAACATGTATTCTAACCCAATACTACTTATCAAATCCTTATACATAACATATCCACCAACAATCCCCATTTAAGATGTTTTGAATGCTTTGTGATACCAAAAGCAGAAGAATAGTTGCTTTATTTTGATCAAACCATGGCAGTAGATGTCATGGCCGCCATTAAAGCTTACTCGCGCGCTGCACGAATGACTCTAATTGCATTTGATGCAGATTCAAATATTAGTTGTCGATCCTTCACCTTGGTGAGATCATCAGATGACTGCCTTCAAAGCAAACTGACATAGTCTCCATCATGGAAATAAGGGGCCCACCATACTACTCATTTCCAAGGAGATCCACGTGGCACCTACCCGTGATATCGCAATAAATAAAGACCTCGCAACTTTTGATCACATGATGGTGGGCAACTATGGATCTCAACCATTGGCAATCCTGTTCATTCAACACAGTCACCAGTCTTGTTATTAACCATCAAGCACCTTTCTACTGAGATTATAACATCTTCGTTGATTTAAAACATGTGCATCTTATAACTGCTTTAGTAACCCGCGGCATAATGTATTAAAGACGCATCAAAGTATTTATCATTCCTTCAGCTTCACCGGATGAGACACGTGGCTCTCCCCTGTGATATCGCGATCAACAAAGATAGTGTGGTGGGGTCATCGCGGGATGGCGGGGAACGGCTATGATCACACGATGATTGATCTATGGCCATGCGAACTTGTCCCTCTGTAAAATAAAAACATTTGTTAGGGGAGAGGGCCCAGTATTCATGTGGGGTCCAATAGTCGTGCACTCAATCGTGATGATAACCAGTCTTACCACATATTTATACTATATATTGTAAATAAACAGTCCAAATGTAATTAAAGAAAAAACCAAATGTTGATAAAAAAAAATGGACCCATACTTGAACACATGAGAACCTCTAAATGTTATATGAAAAAAACATAAATACATTCATGAAGAAGTGAAATAAGTATTTTTTTGTTTCAAATAAAATATCATAACTCTCCACTATAAGTATATCATTTAAAAAATAAAATGCTCATTTAATAAAATAAGACACTCATTTAAACAAGTATTGTTATTATGCAAGATTTTTGGAATAAACTGTGTGTGATTTTTATATCATCAACGTTTCGGATCATACTCCATGATCCATCATCAGGATGATCAGCAGTAGAGAGAGAATGAAAGAGAGCAAGCAGACTTGGATATAAAGGAGAGGGAAGAGGGGTTTGGGAAGGTTGAGAGTCACGCTCCCCAAAAAACATCACATAAATATAAAAATATATATAAGAAACAACAAAACCTAAGTATATATCTGAATTATATATGCAAAGGATAATAAGAAAGATAAGGAAGAAACAAAACAAATATAAATATAAGAAATTAAAGGACAAACGAAAATAAATAAATAAATAAGAATTAAAAATTATTGAAGAGTAAATAAACAAGGTACCATTATAATAATGGATGAAAGGAAACAATTAACCACTAGAAACAATAGTAAATTGTAAAGGAGAAATAAAAGAGAAAATACTAAATAAGAATAGCTCAAAAAATATCAAAGAGTGAAGGAATCAAGTAGAAGACGAAAGAAATCAAATGATGAACAATGAATGAAACCAAAACAATCACATGAGAAAGGACTAAATAGAATAACTCAAAAACTATCAGAGAAACAGTTTTTGAGTTAACAAGAGCAATCAAATGATGAAAAATAAATTAACAAAAGTAATCTTGTTAATGATGAAAAATAAATTAACAAAAGCAATCAAAAGATGAAAGTTAAATTAACAAAAACAATCAATTGAAGAAAAATAAATTACCAAGAGAGAACGAAACAAAGTGAAAGTAAAAAAGGAAATTGATAAATTAGAGTAGATGAGAAGTAAATAAAAATAATAATAAATAATAATTAAAGAGCAATACAACCACACATACACATATAAATATAAGTATATATATAAAAAACACCAAAACATAAAAATGTCTATATAACGGAGAGAAATTAAAAGACAAGAAAACAAAACCAAAAAGGAACCAACAAAATGAAAGTAAAAAGAAATTGATAAAATAGAATAGATGAGAAGTAAATAAAATTAAATAATAAATAATAATTAAAGAGCAATACAACCCCACAAACACATAAATATATGTATATATACAAAAGAAACCACCAAGACATAAATATGTGTGTATAACGAAGAGAAATTAAAAGACAAGAAAAGGGAGCAAAGGGGAAGCAACAAAATGAAAGTAAAAAAGGAATTGATAAAATAGAAAAGAAGAGAAGTAAATAGAAATAGATAATAAATTATAATAAAAGAGCAATACAACCACATATACATACATAAAAATATATGTATATATATGAAAGAACCACCAAAACATAATTATGTATGTATAACGGAGAGAGATTAAAAGACCAGAAAACAAAACAAAAAGGAACCAACAAAGAGAAAGAGAGGAAAACAAGTGGGGGGAGAGGAAAGAAGGAAAGACAAGCAAGGAGAGGAGGGGGCGGGAGAGGATAGGAGAGACGGGGTGAGGAACGGAAGCAAAAGCGGGGATCAAGAAGGATTGGGGGGGATGACATTGATGCTATTTAATAAGGGTTTCCAGGAGAAACTTAGAGCCCAACCTCCATCCCGGTTGAGGTTGGAAGGGTGGTTGTAGATTTCAATGGCCTCTTTAAGTTTTCTCTTAAAGAAGTTATCTTCTGTGAACAAGATTTTGGTGTTTTCTAAAGCAATGTGATGCTTCGTCTTAGCGGAGTGTTAAGCTAGAGCGGATTTAGAGATTCGGTCATGCCTTAGGTCGGCACAATGTTCTTTGATTCTTGTGTTGAAGGAACGACCTGTTTCCCCAATGTAGGGGATGCCACATGAACACATCACTTTATAGACACCTGATTTGAGGAGATGGTCTAGGGGGTCTTTGGAGGAAGGGATGTGATTTCTTACAGTGCAAAAATGTTATTAAGTATTGTTATCATAGTGAAAAAATATTGTTCTTATGTGTACAACAATTTGGGTAGCAATGTACAAGCACTGGATAATTTTATATTAACAGTTTTTCCTATCACAAATATAAAAGGTGGGCACAATAAATAACATGTATTTTCCCATTAAATGTGAAGGATTTTCAAAAAGTTTTAGTGTTCAACTATTGGTCCATTTTTGTTCAATATAAGTTGTATTTTAAATCATTATGTGTTGTTTTTATAACAACAAATAGATTTTTTGTGTTCAACTATTAGTCCATATATGTTGAATATAAAAGGTAGAGATATCAAAGATTTATGGTTATCAATGAGTATTTGGTCCACTTAGGTTGTATATTAATTTTAATTTAAATAAAAATATCATATTCTGCAAGCAACAAATGATATTTTTTTGGTTCAACTATTGGGGGTTCCATGATTAAGTTTTGGTCGAACCTTTAAAAAGTCAAATTTTAGACACTTCTAAAAATATATGCCGATGTGGCGAGTTGCATGATGAGTCGCGCCTCCAAACCTTAGTTATAGATAAATAAGAGACCAGTCTACATTTCAAAAAAAAAAATGAAGGTTCTACGATATTCCAGTCAATTGCTACATGTTGAGAAAGTTAGCCTGCACGACTACTGGGCCCTCTCCCCTAAAGGAGTAAGGGGACATCACTAGGCCGACGAAAAACAATGACATAAGTTGTTTTAACGAGGGAACACGGGACCAAAAAAAGACTTAGGAAAAATAAAGTCGGGCGAAGGAAATAAAATGACGACGTGGAGGCTGCTGCAAGGCGGGTTCTACTGCAATAACAAAGAAATGTTAAATTGATATGTTTTATTATTATTGTTACAAGTATTTCATTAATTAAAAGAGCATTAGAGTGGTGCTATTTACCTGATGGGGCCACATCATGTTCCTGATCTTGTCTTATAGCCTCATGCTCAACATGCAGAAACACCCTCTAAATCCTTTGGAGTTGAAACATGAAAGGTTACATTAATTAATACACCAATTGCAATTAAATATGTTTAAAAGAACATAAGAGTGGTCCTCTTTACCTGATAGGGCCACATCATGTTCCTGATCTTGTCTAGCCTAATCATGCTCAACATGTTGATCATGCTCTACATGCTCTAAAGTTGAAACATGAAAGGTTACATTAATTAATACACCAATTGCAATTAAAGATATTTAATTGTATTAATCCATACTGTGTTTTGTATAGCACATGAATACATCCAGTACCGGGATGCACACCGTGACCTTCATCTGCAGGTTGTGCTCCACCCTCACTAGGTTGCATTCCAATGTCATGTGCAGTATTATCATTGCTTGCCTATTTAAAACAAATAGGCACATAATTACTTTATGGTGGAAATTAATATTGAATAAATTGCACAAGTATTCATTTTTAAATAAACTTCATTGAGTTTATTTACCTGCATGTCGGATGCAGTGGAAGCTTATGTTTTCCCAGTCAAGAGTCTTAGGCGTTCAGCCACGACTCCATAGCCTTGCTGGAAGGTAATCTCCAGGTCCTCTTTTGTGGGCACTTTGTTGAATTCAGAGCCTTGCATTTTTGTATAAGATCATGAATTTTGCTTTTATGGTGTGATAAAACCAAAATTGTTTGCAATTTATTATTTGGATGCAATATTTCATTTATTGATACTTACAATCCGTGCGGCTAATTTCATATAACCACCAGAGCCAAGTTTGTGTTGCCCATGTTTTTCTAGTCTTGTCTTTGTTTCCTTCGATGTGTCGGGCAGCCTATGAAAAGTTTGAAATACGTTAGATTATGTAAAAAGAAAGAGTAATCAATATATAATTACATTTTTGATAGTATCACATACCTTCCTTGGCCCGGTGGTGTCTTTCCTTTTTTTCTTTTCAGCCTTCTCATTTCCATCTGACACCAGGTCCTTCCACTCCCTCTCCAGAATCATGGGGGGACGCTCGTACTTTTTGTTCTCCTCTAAATGTGACCTATATTGGTCCCTCACACACTTTAGATAGGTACCAGCTTTCTTAAGGACCTTGGTTTGGTTGAATGTGTTATTACCGAACAACACAGCTAAACAGTTAATGAGTTAATCTTTTAAATCTTGATTTTGGGCATTCCACCATGAACGTATGGTGGGCCCAAAGAGCTCCAATGTAATATCACTTAGATGTTTATAAAAAATATCATTTCCTGCAAAATGATCATGGGATCATTAGTCTAAAAAGAGTGATCAATAAGTAAATTTCAATTGGATTATATATAATAATAATTAAAACATTTTAAAGTACCTGGGACCTTCTCTATATTTATGGGAATGAAATCCTCGGTCACCACAAATCATGTGATCGGCAATGTTCTCATACTAGTAATATGAAAAGATCCAGGAAATGCTACTAAAACATCACTAGTACTAGTGGCCTTTGCATCCCTAGGTACATGTCCTGATGCATGTTCTAGCATCTATTCGTTGTCAAAGGGTACACTACCCAATGCCTGCGTGCTATGTGTTGTTGACATTTCAGTTGAAAATATAGGCACAGATGATGGGATTAGATGATGTGATGTATGTGTAGGAAGATCAGGATCAACACTTATACCAACCCCTACTCCCCGGGTAGCACCTGCAATACCCTGATCATGGCCAGCAGCATCATGAGGACGCAAAAAATCCTGTAAAAACAACACATATTTTAGTTCATGACATAAAAGAGTACAAAATATAAAACCATGAATGAACTTATGTTCTAATTAAAGATCTCATGATAGCTTACTTGCAAGTTTCGTGCTCTCTCAGTCAATATTTTAACCCTTTCTCTTATCTCATATGTTTGAGGCGCTGTGAATAACAACTGAAGGATTTCTTCATTGCATTTTTTTTGGATCTTCCTTATCATATCCAGGTTTTGTGGAATATGCGATGTCATCATCACATAATAGTGACTGCACCTCCCTATGGATGCTCTCCTCTACTGTTGGTGCCTTTCCCCGATCATCCGACTACGACAAGAATATTAAAAACATTATCGAAATTAACCCAATAAACTTATGAAAAAAACATAATAATAAAACATTTTGCTTGTATCTAATTTGTACAATTACAATGAGGTAAACCTATCGGGTAGAAGCGCATGAAGATGCATCGCGATCTATGCTCTGGGTCGGAGCCTTCCCCCTACAATCAATGTCCCGCTATGACAAAAATTAAATATAAAAAAGCATTATCGAAATGAAACCAATAGACTTACGAAAAAAAACATAATAATAAAATGGTATATTGGAGTCATTAATTAGAGGTTGGGTAAAATTGTATATAGTACGTACCACCCCCATAGTAACTGTGTTTGTATCTATGTGATTCAAATTGTAATCCATTAGCAACTCTTCCCCTACAGTTATTGATTTTATCGCACATACAAATACACGGTTTCCCTCGTGTGCCTCGAATATGCAATTGGGTTGCTTATTTTTTGACCCAAGCCGTGTACTATTTATAAACCGTGCAATATTCCCTGATGCTTTTGGCCTTCCATCAATGTACATAGCCACTCCTTTATTTTGATCCTTATCTTTTAGCTATATATAATTTGTTGACAGTGCATACCTACGCATACTTCGTGTATATCGAACTAGCTACATCCAATCTTTGTAACTATAACAGGGTCTGACATACTCCATCAATTCAATAACTTTGTCGTAATAGACCTTTAAGTCATCCATGCAAAATAGGCCCAAACCATGTAATGACGATGGTGCTATGTGATATATCCTCTCGTTGACACAAAAATAAGTGTTTATTGGAGGAAGTTCCTTGGGTACCCATTGTTTCCATAGATGTTTGTACCTCAAGGGCACCTTGATGTCACCTATGCTCTCATCATCATAAGAACATAACCCCCCTTCAACAAGAAAAAATTTCATGCGTTTACGGAATTTTCTTCTAATCTTTTGACCTCTAGTTGATCTCCCTCTTTTAGACCTACTACATGTCTCGCTTTCCTCTTCTCTTCCTGAATTTCCCTCACTTGAGGAAGACATATCTGACAAATACCTATTTGGTGGTACCTACACTCATAAGGATGTTGGATGAATTTTTTTCATGGTGATGCGATCCCAAGGTATGGGGTTGGAGGATTAAAAACCAAGGTTGTCACTACTAGTCAAATGCATGTGGAGGTAACAATAGTTGTGAATGTATCAATAAACCTTGTAAGGGTCTGATGATCAGAGATCACTTGGTAAGCATGGGAATGGTTTGTAGGGTCACCAACCTTGTGTTTTGAAGCCTTTGGTTTTGGGAACATCTAGAGGAGTAATTGTCTTGTTTCTTGGAGGTTGATTGGGTTAGTTGGTGGAAGGTTGCTATTACTTTTTGTACCTTTCTATGAAATGTTTTGGACCACCTTCCTCGAAGACAATAGTCCCTCTGAGGTAGTACTGGTGTCTGGTTAGTTAGTCTATGAAATTTTTTGGACCACCTTTGATGTGAAATATCCCCTCGTGCAACCATCCTTTCAGTCTATTTCTAAATGGGTAGACCCCTTGGCTTTAATGATTAAGCTCCACAGGTTTCTACCCCTATGGTTTTTTGGGTCCCCCAAATAAAATAATAAAAGATGGGCCATACTCAGAAGAACCCCAAAATGTATCGAAGTTTATTTCTTTCTTAAGAATCCAGTTAAAGAGGCTAATTGGGTCCCTCCCCATCTAGCATTCCTTCACCATTTTCCAGACACCCACAACATCTTCGAACCATTTATACTCTTTTGGAACTTGAAAAAAAAAAGTCCACTTTCATCAGTGTTCTCTTTCGGGCTTTCCCTAGTGCTGGTATCTGTACTTTTCTTTTGGAGGTTTGGTTGAGCCAGTGAAATATTCAAAAAAAATTAATGGCTCCTTGTCTTTTTTTCATCTCTTGTACTGGTGTAGGAGCACCTTAGCATAATTAGGCCTCTATGAAGCAATGTTTTGAAATTTGATTCAATGTTATTGTTCCTACTTTGTAAATCATGTTATTAGAGCCATGTTTCATATATTTGAGGTCATGTTGAGGTCATTTGGTGTTTATTAAGTCCAAAAGTGCAAAAATGAAAACAATGTAAAAAGTCGTCAACTTAATCAAAAAGGAAATATTAAGAGATGAAGAGTCATTAGGGTCGGTTAGAGGTAGTTAGAAGGCTAAAATTCAGTTGTTTTTCCTTTAAAAAGGCTCTTGTATCTTTTAGAACTTCAAGGGTGGTTGAATAAAGAATAAGTTCAAGGAAAATCTCTAATTTTTAATCATTTTTCTTCAGAAATATTGCATTTCCAGGCATTGTACGAAATTGTAAGGCCTTGAAGGCATGGTAGAATGGTTTTATATGGTAATAATCTCAATCACCTTCCTATTACATCAAATTTGATGCATTTTAGTTAAGATTTGTGTGAGTTATTGTGGATTTACTTTAGACTGCTAAAACCCTTAGTTAGGGTAAGCAGAGACAGAAATAATTATGTTTCTCCTTTATTAATTGGTGGAATCTTCTGGTTTCTTGTGAGATTATCCTACTATGAATTTTCTTTCATGTTTAAGTGGATTTAGGGAAAAATCATAAAGATAAGATGCGAGGGAATGAAGTTTCTTGACTGAAAAATTGTGTGTACAGTCTGTGAACAGAGTAATTATGAAGGTTAAGCCCTTAGGGTTTTATGAAAATACTTTGTAAATAGACTTTGATGCTTTGAAGAGCATATACCAGTCAAATTAACATGTCCCAAGCACTGGAAAAGTGTACTTTGGTTAGGAGTTAGTAATGCAACAAACCCTTTTGCAAATCATGCCTAATTAGGCCTAAATCTATTTGAGACAACAATATTTGAAGCTTGTGTTGTAAAAATTTTGATACCCGTTTTGAATATGTTTTAGATCTGCAAGGAGGGAATTGAAAAGTGTGGATAGACTTGTGTAATAGTGCTTAAATTGTGAATGAAGCCCTGAAAAATAGGTTGGAAAACCTACAAGCGTTGCAAATAGGGTATGAAGGAACCAGTGACAGTAAGAACTTTAAGGGCTTTTGATGATTAAGTGTGAGTTCTTGGTTGTTTTGGTTAAAGATTACCAAGGTATAATTTCATCTCATTTGATATAAGGTTTGGTGTAAGCATGAAGTTAAAAATTCCATTGCTTTGACTGATCTGTCTAATAATAGCCCTGTTTTGGAGACTAAAATGAAAGTACAATATATGATTTTGTTAAATTGTCAAGATTAAAGGATGGGAGATGGTTTACATTTGTTTGAAGTGAAATGGAATGGAAATTGTGTAGTCTATATTATCCTAAATACTATTTTGGGTCAGATTACTTTATGTTGAGTTGAAATTGTGAAGTTTAGGACAGTCATAAAGAGAGTTAATGGTAAAATGAAAGGGTAGACTGGGTAATTGTTTGTTTTGATCAAGATGAAGTTGAATAAGGTGTTTGAAGGTCTGGTAATGGTTTGGAACTCTAAAGAAAAAGTTGAGTGTTTGTGTTGAGTTTTGTGAAGGGAAATATCGTTGAATAAGTGTGTCAAAAGAAGGAAAGTTCAAGATTGTTTGTGACTTGTCAAATGAGATTGTGTGAGTTTTTTTCCTTCCTCTCACTCTGCATCATGTACTTCTATACATTCTCTTATGGACAGGAACTAGGCATTTTTCATTGCACTCATGAACCATGTATTGTTTTCAGTCCCTTTGATCATTTGTGGACCTTAATATGTAAATTTATTTCATCGAAGTTTAGAAATTTGAACCCTAGTGAACTTCGTGTGTTGTTATGTGATGGGAATTCCTTTCAATCTTATAGTAGAAAAAATATGCTAAGACAGATACAAAAATTGTAGTTCACAGGCCAAAAATGGCCACCCAATTGATTGAACATCTCAAAGCTTGGTTGTTCAAACTAACTAGACACCAGTACTAGGTAGTACTTGGGTTTCTCAATGGGACATTGGCTCAAATTGACCAAAATATAGCATGAAACACCTCAATGGGAACAAATAGAGTTTAAATCACTGTACTTGCAACAAGATTTCTAAATGTGGGGGAAAAATCACTTACAGTCATTGTCCCTTGGTCGATTTTCCCTTTCTGAGTGCCCTCACCTCTCGCTCTAGCTTTCTTCCTACCAAATGGTTCCTAGTCTTCCTCCTCGACTCAATGGCCTTGCAGCACTCATCCAGTGAAGTCTCGCAACTCTCCACTCAGGGGTTGGATGCAGTGGTTCTCAGTGCAACTCTCCAGTTAGGGTCTCGGTGCAGTATGCTATGTTGTGCTCTTGCGCGTTCGGGGCCAAAATTCAAAATATATAGTTTATATATATGTTATGTCAACATATAGTTTATATACAAAATATATATGCTATGTCAACATATAGTTTATTTTATTTTCTACAAAATATAATTTATGTATGGTGGCTTGTTGAGCTTATATAGTTGGTTTTCTCTTTCTTTATAATTTTTGATGATTTATTTTCTATGACATGATTGAATATTATCTACAGTCCTAGTGATTATTAAAAAGGCTTATGATATGTGATGTTTAATCATGATGGATTTCTAAGAATCAGTGATTGAAATACTACTTGACTAAAGATTGAGCTATCTGATATTTTGTCATTTAAACATCATGGAAGAAATGCTTGCAATCAATTTCTTATTAATGTAGCCTACAAGGTTTATTTGCCTAGTTTTTTTTGGTCCTATTCTTGTTACGACTTATTTTTTTACATTGGTCTATTACAGTAATGGGGAGCATATCTAGTGAATCAATTCTTTCAGTCTCTTTGATTCTTATCCTTGTGCATAACGAGTTTTCTTCTATCCTATGATTCATTGATTGTTGGTTTAAAACACTCATTACAACTAACATGGATATGAATTATGATGTGGGTGTGAGAAGGGATTGTTGAATATGAAGGAATGGTTTAGGAAAGTACTCCTTAATCCAAATGAGTCATTTTCTTGTCATGGAATGTGTTAAGAGACTTTAAAATTAATATATTCAATCTATTTAATATTGACACATCTAAAGCATGCCAAAGGCACTTCGAAGATATGCTATGACATTAGGAAGGATGAGATTCCTTTATATAGCATGACCTCATGTTTAAGTCTTGAAACCCTCCCATATCGTCAATGCATGCGTCTAGGCTAACCGTGTCAAATTTCACTCCATACAAGCACAAATTCAAAAAAAATCAACGTTGGCCCCATTCACATGTCACTATGCAGGGTCAACATGAGGAAACACTATTTTTTTGGGAATGAAATAACCAAAGATATGATCAAATAATATCTAATCATAAATAGTCGTAGAGTAATTAGGATTTGATCATATGGAAATTTCTAGGAGAGCTACAATAGTTGTAACATCATGAATTAACAACATTAAAAAGTACATCATGAATTAATTATGTAATGGCATAAAAATTAAAAACATCATGAATTAATTATGTAACCGTATAAGTCAAATATAATTCTATCAAGAAATCAATATAAAATTGATAATATAATTGCATAACTCATACATTTCAATGTCATTGATCGTCTTCTTAATCCAACTCTTTGTCTGTATCATCCAATCCAGATTTGGCATTGTAAGGATTGGTCATATCATCATCATCGTCATTGATATCAATTTTGATAATGTCATCATCCACACAGATATCATCTTCATGAACATTAACTCCTACATCATCATGATCTAGTTCCTCTTCTTAGACATCTTCGCCAGGCACATCATCAACTAATTGTTGATCCTGATCATCATCTACATCATCTTCTAATTCTTCGGTATCTTCTTCTTCCACCACATTATACTTTATCGGCCTTCCTCTTGGATCATGTTTAACAACAAATGACCAACCCGGTTTACCTGGAACCTCTGATTAAAAAACCTGCTCACATTGGCTTGGAAGAACATAGGGTTCATTTCCAGCTCGCTCAATCGACCTTGTATTAACCATGGCAAATCCATTATCATGTTCAATAAAAATTCTCTTGAGATCATTTTCATTCAATCGTAGCCTGTACCATTGGATGACGAAAAAAACTAATTTGAAGGACTTAAAGTTACACTCAAGTATATCATCCAAAATCCCATAGTATGTATTTTCTGATACTTCTGGATGTATGTCGCTTCTAGATGAAACATTAGTCACCTGAAAGACTGCAGTTATCCCAGAATCACAAGTTTTCTTCGTGTCATCCAACTTTTTGATTCAAAATTTACGACCATTGCACCACATAGCCTTGTGGTGTTTCACTTGCAATATGTCAAACATGTAAAAATTATTGCATCATCAATTGATAAACATATTTATTCTTGGCCGAATGTATGCAAAGAAAAAAAACTTAACATATATATACATCAATATAATTGAAAATAATTAAATAATATGGGTGATTAATATATTTATATGTACCTGTTTATCTCTTAAACCATATACTAAATCAATTACCCTTGGTGTAACATTGGAATCTCCATTACGATGAGCTTCTTTAACCAATGAAGCCACACCTTCCCATGTTAATGTGTGACCGGATTGTTGACATTGTTCAATCCATACTGTCATCCAATCAAGATTGTTTGTGACGTACAAATGTAGTGCATCCAACTCTCGACCAACTGTATAAAAAAAAATTGAAATTCACAAATGACGTATAATTAGTTAATTACCACAGTATGCAACCTTAATTTATAATTGATGTACCTAAAAACCTAACATCCCACTACCAATGATCTTATTATCTTTCATTGTTGGATGAATTCAAATTAAAGGAGTATACACAAAGAATGAATTATGACCCTGAAGGGTACATACACTCTTGTAAGAAAAAGAAAAACCTTAGTGGATACACCCATGTTCCTATACCAGGGGGAGATGTGTTTAAGAACAAAGAAACAAAGAAGCAAAGGAGGTTATAGAAAATTTCATGGAGTTAGAGCAAAAAAAGCAAAGGTTGCAAGAAATGGATGATTCATCTGAAGAAGAATCTGCGGGAGAAAATGAAGCACAATCACAGCAGAGAATAGTCTCTCAGATGATGAATGATGAATATGAAGAACTCCCTGACAGGGACTTACAAGTATCCAAGGAAATGTGTGTAGATGAAGATGATAGGCTTACAGCCTATGAATCCTTTATTTCTGATAATGAGTTTGTCAAGTCAAGAGAATTTAAATCTTTTTATATAATTACAAAGGAAAAAGGTTGAGGGAATCCATCCCAAATATTACCCCTGAAAATGAACAGCAATTGATGAAAAGGTTGAAAGATGATATAGACAGTGAAGTGCAGAAAATGACCCCTAAAAATGGTAGACAGTTGTTACTTGAAGCTGGTGTAATAGTATTTCCTGGTTGGGACCTCAGTGCCTCTTTAATTTTTTATAGTTTTTTGCATAACAAGGAAGGAGAATACAAGTTGGGATCACCCAAATTATGTGATAAGAATGGGTTTCTAAAGGAATGAGATGAAATTCAAATTGTAATATTTGATCATCAGCACTTTTTAATATTTTAATACTTTTTAGTAGTGAAAGACTTATTTTCTGGACTACTACAATACCAGTACTTTTCTATTTGTGTGTGGAAGATTCTTTCTTTTGGACTAGTTCTTTGTTGTTTCTTTTCAAGCAATTGAAGGCAATGTAAAATGTATTCTAATTAATCTCCATGACCATCTTATAATTACCTCTCACTTTCCTCAATCTACCTTTCCCCATCAAGTACTCCCCTTCGAATTTGTTAATGGAGTTGGGATCCCAAATACAATCTACATGGATCTTTGTTGTGAACTTAGGAATATATTCAGTAATGTACACAATGGTCTGGTATACCATATATCCCTCCACCATAGAACCCTCAGGATGTGCTCTTTGTCTAACCAAAGCCTTCAAAAATTTCAAGTGCCTCTCAACCATCCACATTGACCTTGTGTGTACAAGTCCACACAATTCAATCTCCTCAACTTAGTGTATGAGGTAGTGTTCTTGTGCATTGAAAAATGTTGAAGGTAGACACTTTTGCATTTCACACATTAGACGAGGAATTTTTCTCCTCCAATAATTTATATCTTCTTTATGGATTTCTTTAGATGACCCATCTACAAGTGATTCAAGGCACAAATATATTAATGAGATTTAACAAAAATATACAATATATTACATAACAAGTAAAATAAATGGAAAATATAAGATCTATACAATGAATTGAACAAATATCGCCACTTACCTCATGTATTTTCCAAGATCATATATAACTTGCTTGACATTGTTGTCGGTTGTCTGGGAGAGATAGAGGTAGAACGTATTGCAACAATTATAAAATGATCTTTTCTTTATTTTTCCAAAACTAGTAAACATAATACACTGAAAAGTACATGCAGTATACAAATATATATAAAATATACCAGAATAATTACCTTAATGAAGGTATGCCAATCATATGTTTTCATCCCTGACCCAAATTCACCTTTCTTTGTTATTATATTGTTTATGTTCGCAGAAAATCCTATGGGAAATTGAATTTTTCGTATGACTTCTTTTATAGCATTGCTTTGTTGCTCCATTAATAACCAAGGAAGGGCGCTTATATTAATTTGGTCTCCATCGCTATTTAATTAAATGACATTTTTCATTGCATGATTGGCTTCCTGAATGTCACTACAAATTTTGATAATTTTTTCTTTGTCATGCCCTCCATCCAATATTTTCCATAATGTTTATGTTATATTCTTTTCGATATGCATTGTATCAAACAAATGTACAATTTGTAGCTTCTCATAGTAGGGCAACCTACTAAATTTTTTGGGATAACTTTTCAGTCCCTATGGAAGCCGACCATTAATGCCTTGATGACCTTCATGAAGCATATAAGTTAAACAAATTAACAACGACAATCATTGTCAATTACAGCGTGAGTAAACAAAACACAACATAAAAATATAAATTCCAAACATATCATATATGATAGATAAACAATTTGATCTGATGTATAACCTTGACAATTAATTCTATTATATTCCAACTTACATAGTTGAGGTGTCATTCTTCGTGGTTTTAATGTAGTCTCTTCTTTCCCATTGAAAAGATGTTTTTCAGTAGTTTGATACTTATGATTTATGTGGAGGAAGTGCCTATACTCATCAAACACCTGCTTTCCTAAACTTGTTGAACGACGAGATTTCATCTTTGGACCACAAAGTGGACATGCAAATTTTCCCTTTGTTTGAAGACCTGCAAGATCATATATAATTGGATTAAATATGTCAATTTTTATAATTATATATAATGAATAGATTATTTAAAAACATGCATGATATCTACTTCATAAAATTAAATATCGTTAAAGTGCAGTCGAACGTTATAACATACCACAAAAATGTGTTAGCCCTGGGGCATCATGAATTGTCCATACAAGCATTGCATGGAATTGAAATTGTCTTTGTCCTATTGGTCTAGAGACGTCATACATAGTGACGCCATTCCATAACTTTAGTAACTCGTCGATAAGAGGCTCGATATATACATTCATATCTTTAACTTGGTACTTACCTAGTTGAATGAACATAAACATTACATAATTATTATAACCATTTTATTGCAATATATATAAATTAATGTACATGACTATTAAATGAAAAAAATATAAGTCATTATGCAACAAATAAGACAAATGAGATGCTACTACGTTAAAGAAAATTGATGTAAACAAATACCTGGAACAATCATTTCCAACATTATGTGCTCCCTCTTTATTGACATCCATGGAGGAATGTTATTGTTGATAACAAAAACACACCACAGCAAGTAAATAGATCTCAACTCTCCAAATGGATTGACACTGTCCACTGCCAATGAAAGCCTGAGATTACGAGGTTCTTCTTTAAAGTGTGGCCATTTTCCCTCCATGTCCCTAAATTCATAACCATCCGCAGGCATTCGAAGAATGTCATCTCCACTTCTATTATGTGCATGGTAATCCATAAATAGCGCTAGGCTTTTGCACCTAAATAATCATTGCATACGTAGAATAATGGGAATATAATGAAGAACCTTGCGAGGCACCTTTTTTGTTAGTTGATTTGTTTGATATCTACTGCTATGAAATTCAGGGCATTCTATTGCAAATTCATGTTATTTATGATATATAATATGATCATTGGGACATGCATCTATTGCTTGATACTCCATTCCAATATCTTTCATAATGGCAGATAAATCTCGATATGAGTGAGGTAAAATATTTGATGGTGGTAACAAAAATTCACCTATCAATCTACAACAAAAAAATAATTTGTTAATATAAAGAATATTAATGGTACATATTTCATCCTTTATTTACTAGTGATGAACTAATAATAAAAATAGATGAAAAAAGATGACGTATATGACATACCTTAACATCTGTGAGATTGCTATGTTGGTTAAACCATTCATAACCTTCAAGTTCACTAGCAACAATACAGCAAAGAGAAGAGTTGTTCGGGAGCCTTCATAAAGGGGCTTGTATGCCTTCTCAAGTACAGGTAAATCATGAACATCATCAAATTCATCTCGATCATCATGATCAGCTGCACCACTAAATGTGTCATGGATCAATGTATTTGTACCATCATCTTCAACTGTGTTTTCTGGCACATGATCATCTTCTTCCATAGGATCATTAACTTCATCTTCGATATTCACAGCTCCATGTTCCTCCGCTTGCAAAACCACATTCTCTGGGCCGTGATAATCCATATCATATGCCCTAGGGTGCCCCACCTTTATAATAATGATCGACACAAATAAACCATGTTCACAATCAAGTAATTTTTTATATATATAAAAAATGTTAAAACGATATAAACATTTACAAATTCAATCAATATAAAGACATATAATGAACAACTTACCAATGGACGATAATCATGCCCCCCTTCAACGTGACCATGCTGCCTACAATGTTTCTCAATTGTTGTGATTAAAAGTCTTCTTGTCTTTAAGCCCTTGTAATTATTGCAAGGACAATAACATTTCCCATCACCCTTTCTTTTCAATCTATCCCACAATCTAGCAAGTGTCTCTTCATTTTGTTCTGCACTAATATTATCTGACATGATTTTTCTTTACCAAGCTTGAATATTTAGATCTTCAAAAAATATCAAACTCACACTCCACTAATTTTTAATCATAGACAGGTAGCAAAATATAATAATTCTAATATTTTGCACCAAAAAAAATTGACCTATAACCTCCACAAACTGTCACAAGTATAGATAAATTGTCGAACTCACTTTTATTTATTAAAAAACATTTGTCGGAACCCCGATGAACTCTAACCATATACCCGTTGGCCCACAAATTAAGGAGGCTAACCATATGTCGGCCCACAAATTGACTTTAAGTGTATGTCGAAATAGCGACGAAAATCAAGGAGCATCGCAATTCCGACCAACGTCGGGCATAAATTTTAAAAAAATTGAAAATTTCACATTAAATACACAGGTACTCGACGATACATCTAATTATACATCTTTTTTCGTATTTTGCAGTCAAATGAGTTAGTGTGTCTTTCTTTACTTTCTTGTCTATTTTTTTTCTCTTCTCTAGTTTGAACTAAGGATTACATTAGTTATGCAATCATAGATGAAGGATCAAATGGACGATTATTCAACTATGTGACAAAATAAAAAAATATCAATCACATGGAAAAACTCAATAAAAAAATAAAAATGATATGATATTTTATTGATTCACAACAATGAATGAATTACAATCTATCATATTGGGCTTCCAACATGCTAGATCGTATTTGTTTAGTTATAGAATTTGAAAGATATTATAATACAATTCCCAATATTGACTTCCTACTCAAGTATCAAATTTTACATCCCTTCTAAATTATTATGAGAGATGTTGAAATAGTGTCTCCTCATATAGAGATGCCCTTAGTTAGCTACTAAGGTGTCACAAAACTCAATACCTTATGAAATGTGTAGTTGGTCTAACATGTAGATGAAAATTCCAAATTGATTATAGTGATGAAAAATAGATGAATCTTCTTGTGCTTTTCACCATATGCACTCTTGGTTCTAATGTACCTTGATATGTGTTCCTTTGTTTATGCTAAAGTTCTAGAAAGTTACCACGAGCTATAAATAGTTAAACTAAGTGTAAGCTTGTTAAGCCAAATAATGGTTCAAGAACTTATTTATTTGTGGTGATCAAGAAATATTGGAAAGTGAATATAACATTAAAGGATCATAGTAGAACACATTATCTCATCCATGAGGTGCTTGATGTGTAAAATATATTGAAATATGGTAGGATCTTTGATGACTGACGATGACTAGAACGTGAATGAAAACCCATAAATAAAATAAAAAGGGAAATATTTTTGGGTGATGCAAGATTTCTCTTACACCCTAGGATGTTTTTGCAATGGATCATTTCATCTTCTTGTCTTTTTCCTATAAAAGTTATCATTTCTAGGATCTATTCCTCTATAGCTACTTCATTTTTTCCTTCTACATTGTAACTTTCATTTCTACTTTAGTCTATTATTTCCTCTTTCGATATTGGTTCTATGAAACCTCTTCCCTTATGTTCTACTTTCTCTTCCATATTTTTTCTTATCCTCTTTTTATTTGTATTTTCTTTTCTTGGCCTATTTTTCATTCATATCTGCATTAGTAGAGTAGGTTACATCAAATTTGATCCTAATTTGTTTTCCCTTGCTTTGACCAATAAGGTCCATGGCTAGATATTATTGTTGTTCTTCATCTATATCAATATTTTCTTAATTTATCTTTGTTATTTATGGTATATTTTTTTGTTTCTTCTCATAAAATATTATGTGTAAGGACTACTATCATATTTAGGTCTTAGGACATGCCTCTTTAGAGTTTTTTTTTCCTAACACTCTTGTGGTGTAACCCTCTTACTTGCAAACCCTCTTTTTATTTATCCCTTATTCTCTTATGCACTATATTATTATATTATTTATTTCCCTTATTGGTTATTCATATACTCTATATCCAACTATCTCAGTTTTATTCATATTTCCCCAAACATCATGTATTTTCTCTTCCAATAGTATTTTCTCTATTGATCCCCTTATTTTTCTATTCCAAGGTACCTATCCCCTTATGGACTAGAGACCTAGGTTTGTAATTCCCTTTTCTATAAATAACACCTTAACAGTTGTGGTACTTTTGTATGAATCTTTGTCTGACATCTTCTAAAAATTCTACTTCTTTTGTGTCAAAATTGATACAACCTTCAATTGCAAATTTATAATAAATTAATTTCATTCATGTTGATTTGGACAAAAAAAACTGCCATAGCTAGAGCACTATGTTGAAAAAGGTTTAAAAAATAAGTTGAAGAAATATGTGTATGATCTTAAACAATATAATAGGATATAGTACCAAAATGTTGATATAACTTTGTTGGGATCCAAATTACTAAAGTATAAATTAGATCATTGCATCTATTATAAGATAGAAGTTTATCGCTTCCATATTATTGTATTATATGTTGATGATATGTTATTTTCAGTGATGGCTAGAGTATGATTTTTGAATTGAAGTCTCAAATTTTAGTATAGTTTGAAATGGACTTAGTTGTAGCTAGGTTTATCTTGAGGATAGAGATCAAAAGAGATGGATATAACAAAAATATTTGGTTGGGCCAAAGTAATTATGTAGACTTATTGTTGGATATCTTCAACATGTTAGCTTGTATATTATGTGTGTGTTCATATTTTAGTAGAGATTAAGTTATCAATTGAGTAGTGTCTAGCTTATCCTAGTGAGATGAAGGATATGACCATAATATCTTATGCTAGTGAAATGGGTATTTTGATTTCTATATAAGACCAAACATTACCCATGTAGTGGAAGTTCTTAGTTGTTTCATGGCTAATCTTGGACAAATACATTGGGGTATAGTGAAGAAAGTCTTCAAATAGTCTTGGAATGCCTTTGAGTAATCCATTTTTTATCATGTTAATTATATAGGATACCAACACTCAATGAATATTCATGGATTTGTGGGTTTATATTGGATTGGAGATGTTGACAAGAGATCAACCATGGATATGTTTTCACTATGTTTGGTGTTTCTATTAGTTAGATGACTAAGTCACAAGATTTGTTTGCTTTGTCCACTACAAATGTAGAGTACATGGTAACTCCTTATGCTTGTAAGGGATCCATCCAGATTGAGTGGCTGTGTTCAGGTGTGGGGTTGATTCTAGAAGTTATTATATAGTTCTATGTGACAATCAAAGTGTCATATGTCAAGTAAAGAACCCAACCTTTCATGTGAGGATGAAGAATATTGATGTTCAATAGAATTTAGTTCATGGCATGGTAGAGGATGGGAGGGTGATGTTGGAGAAAGTTAAAAATTTGCATAATTTTATAAATGCATTAACAAAGCGAATGAGCATAAAAAAGTTTCAATGTTGCTATGAGTCTATGGGTCTCTCATCCCCTAGTTATTAGTTGATTGTTTTGGTACTCCATCTACTTTTGCAAGGTTTTAACAAGTGGTAGGATGTTAGGAAAGGTGTCTCAACATTTCTCCTAATGTTAGGATTACAATCAATACAATTTTTAAGCTATAGAATATAGACTTAATTTCTAAGCTATAGAGCTTGTTATTGACCAAAATAAAAAAAATTAGGTTATTCAACATTACTTCTAGAGATTTATGATGTGTAAATCTTCAATGGCCTCCAAAAGAAAATTTTATTGCCTCTAGAAGTTGAGTCTCCTATATTTAAAATGTAAAGACATCTAGGACACTTAAAAAAGTTGAAAGAGGGAGTTACACTTCTTGACCAAATTATGATGTGTGTTACGATACATCATAAGGAATCTTTGAATGGAGATAATGGAGCCAAAATAGAATGCTCAATTTGGTGAGTGGATTATGGTGAGATTATGGTAGGTGGAAAGAGTATGTTGTTCTTAGCCTATCAACATATCTTGGGATTTTGGTGTTGGAATTATAATGAGATTTAAGCACCACATTTTAGGTGATTTTAGCTCATGGTTTTGTAATTACCATTCGATGGTTTTTGTTTTGTTTCTCCTATTTATTGGGTCCTAGAGATGGAGGTTTTGATAGTTGATTTGAAAATGTTATTATGTTGTTAGAATTACTCTATAGTTGTATGTTGGTGATACTCCTATAGGGGCATGCCCCTAAGATTGTATTATAACTTTTGTTGCTACAATAAAATTTGTTTGTGTTTTGGAGTGTGAAAATTTTCTCTCAAAATGGTTTTCCCCATATAAACCTATATTTTGGTATTTTTTATGTTTTAGACGTGTTTCTCATTTTTTTCTATAAATATCCAAAATTTGCACATTATTATCCTCTAAGATTATTTTAGGAAGCATTTTCACATACCTTGCTTCCTTTCACAATTTATGCCTCATGATGAAGTAAACCTGAAGGAGACTCTCAATTACTATGAGAACAAGAATACAAAATTAGCAAAATGTATTAATGACAATTGTTTGATAACAAGAAGAAAATCAACAACTAAAATGGCTAGTCACCCACATCAAGAGTTTAAAGAAGGCATTCATGAATATGCAATCACATTGTTGAAATATAATTGAAGGAAATCATAATGTCAAACACTTTTATTCTTATATGTGTTTCTTTATATTGTCCATCATGGATGAGAAGAAAATAGACTAGGAAAAAATCATCAATGAAAATCTTCACTCCCAATTAAATGAAGTTAGGCAAAGCAACAAATTTTATATGACATCCTACTTGGTGTATCTACTCGTTAGGAGAGCAAGATTTATAGGTCTGACCAAGGTTGGAAGGATAGCACTAGGAGAGACTTTGGTGTCCAATCATTACCCATAACTATAATTGAAGGAGATCCTGAAAAATTGTAATAGGGTAAATGATGTATTTGTGTAAATTATTATACCAAGATACTATGAATGGAGGAAACATATAACTTAATAGAATGGGGGAGTCAATAGAAACAATTCCAAACCCTTAGTTATATTAGATTTGGAGGCTTCCATAAAGCCCCACACAAACTTCCAAAGTACCCTAGTTTTAGGTTAATATTATTGGAAATCTATAAATAATTGTTAGAAATACAAAAAATATTGTTGACAAACATAAAGTAAGGATCAACTTCCCCATATCTATTGGGTCGTACACCTATTTAAAATACCACCATGCCAAGGTGGTGGAGCTATAAATGGCACTATTCACCATAAACCTACATGTAATCACAAGCATATTTGATCTCATAGGGAAGATGAGGCCATAATTGGTACTTTGTACAAGCATGAGCTTGAGCTAGAATACTATAGAATGGATGAACATGAGGTGAGAATAAGGGTCTAATTTAGAATGACCATACCTCAAGTCAATAATTTCAATGTCACTAGAGTTCCCAAAGGCCCAAATGAAGATGGGAAGGTATTAGACCCCATCCTTTGAGCAAAATAAAGTATTAAATCAACCAATTGATAGGGTTGATCAATCCATTAATGAAGACACCTCTAATGAGGTTAGAACACAATGAGTAATAGATAGAATACAAAATGGCTTAAACATCCCTTCCCAATGCTCTAGCTCACCCCTTTGAAAAAGAAATAATCATCCAAGAAGGAAGATATATCAAAGGGAGGAGCTTCAAAATAAGGGGAGCCCTCAAAGGTTATGTCTTTTAAGAAGAAAGAAATGTCAAAAGGAGAAGATACAAGGGGGGAGAAACAAAAAATTTATGTCAAGAAGCCCTCCAAGAATATGAAAGATAAGACTTCTCAATAGGAGAGTACTCATGTGTTCTAAGGAGATGAAGATCAAGAAGACACTAAAGAGCATAATATTTGGTAGAAAAAAGCTAATATCAAACAACCTAACAGATAAGAAGAACAAGAAAAAGCTACCTTAATGCAAACCTCAGCTCCTCTTCCACTCAAGTTTACTACCATCACCACCTATGGAACCAACTGCTCTGGTTGTGGATTCACAAAAAAACCAATAGGAATTTATTTCAAGTTAGGAGGGATTTGTTGTAGAATAGCCTTTAGTGGAGCAACAACAAGAAGATAACAAAGACTATATTGAACCCATTTTTATAGCAAGGAATCAAGCTGCTAATAAACAAGAACAAGTTGTAGAAGAGGACTAAAAAATTAAAGAGAAAAAAGAAAAGGATGAAGAGATAATAGTTGAATACATTTTTCACAAGAGGAGGAGGCTCCCTATTCAAAAATGGCTCCTCCCTCTAGCTCCTCTTATTATAGATTGATGCATTCAAGGATACCTTCTCATCCTTCTAGTTCTCCACCTTGAACTCCAAGTCCACCAAGGACATCTAATTCTCCATCTCATGATTAAGAAGGCAAGACTATAAATAGATCAATATTGCTATTGTGATTGGATGTGATTGTAGACACCCCAAATCTGATCTAAGTTAATTAAATAATTGCACCTTTTTCCTCTAAAAATCAATTAATTTTTTATTTAATTAATTTTCCCCTTTCTTCTAAAAGGCTAAATAATCTTAGGCCCCATCATTTAATTCCTCTAAACCCATTAATTAATTAATCCTAGATTAATTAATTACCTATCCATCCCTTAAAACCCTATTAACATTTTCTTCTAATTTTATATTCTTCCACCTCCCAAACTTTCCATCATTTTCCATGTATCCCCCCCCCTTCACATGTGCAAGCCTGCACATTCACCTGGCAATAGTTCTCCACCTCACTTTCCATAAATACACTAAGGAAAAATGTCAATTTTTAGTTTGACCTCACATGGAGCCACTTCTCTCCTATCAATAAATTTAATTTTAAATTCTCACCTCTCTAAAAATGGGCAAAAGTCAAAGATTGCCTCTTTTGGGAATCCTATCACAATCTCCCATAATCTTACCCAATCTCCATCATTTAGCCTCCACCTCCAATAAACCTCCATTGGAAACTTGTCCATTCCCTCTTTCTTGAGAAACCTCTTCAATCTAAGTCCTTGATCTTTTGGCAAGATCTAAGACATCCAACTCTTTCACCTGAAGTCTATAAATTGAAAACCCCATCCTTCATTTTCCTGAAATCTATTGTTATTAACCTTATGATGATGCTTTGACATCTAATTATCACCATTCTACCTAGGTTATGTTGGTTTAATGAGAAATCCACATCTTAGCTTAATCATTTGAGCATATCAATAAGTTTTTTGGGTGCATCCTATTCTAGCTCAATCAAGGAGAATGAAGGTGATTTGAGGTAAAAGATTATGTTTTATGCATTTCATTTTGTTATTACAGTTCGATCATTTTTTGTACTTCATGTATTATTGAGAAGAGAAAAAGGGAGCATTGGTCCATCAATGATGAATTATAAGTTATGGTGAACATGTTCAGAGAGCCACTAAAGGCCAAAAGAGCTAGGACATTATCCACTATTACTAATAATGTCCAAGAAACTTTAGGATTGTAAAAATTGGCACTCCACTATGTGATAAGGAAGAAAGACACGGTCAAGTGGAATATCGAATATAAAGAGTTAATCTTAGGCATCAAACAAGAGAAGAAGATAACCAATCATTCCAAGTTGTAGTCTCTACCATCCTAAACCATATGAGCAATGGTGAACTAACAAAAGAACTTAAGGCCCAAGTTGGTGAACTGATAGCTTATGGAGAATACCTTGTGAAGCCTATAATTTATATGTTCATATACCTGCACTAGCAACTGTATACATCTAAAAATGGTCATGATTAAGCTTGTTAATTAATTAAATATGATTTATTTAATTAATTCCCCTAAAGTCATCTACATATAAATAAATTTAATTATTTATTTATATCGTTCATTTTCTAGTTCTTCTACCTTAATTAAATAAATAATTTTATTTAATTATTAACATTTTCCCACCTTCCGCTTAATTAAATGAAATAAATTTTCATAATTTATTTATATTTGGTTATCATTCTATTCTAAAGTTTGAATATTTTGAATATTCAAATAATGGAATATTCTCCATCCCATAATCGAATTAAATATTAAATATTTTATTTAATATTTCCTCACTCTAATTTCATTTCTAAACATAATTAAATATGATTTATTTAATTATGTGGGTTTCCATTTTCATCTTCACTTCCAAATTAAATAAATATATTTTATTTAATTTCTAACTCATGCTAACTCACCCTTCCAAATTCTCATCTCATCCTTCGAAATGGAAGTTTCCCTTCGAATCTCAATGACGAAAATTGAAAGAAAAGGGAAACCTTCCATCTTCTCTTCCACTTTCGAAAATCTCCCACCATCTGCTCGAACAAGCTTAATCTGAGCCGTCGATCGAATCAGCCAATTGAGTCCATTCAAAAACTCTATAAAAGCCTGCGCAAATCCAAGCTTTGGTTACATTTACACACTTACACACACGCACGCATTCACTTACGCACACACTTACTCACTTACTTACGCATGCATACCTTCGCATACCTACATTCATGCAATCAACTTATACATTCATATCATTTTCATCATCACAGCCATACTCTCATCCTAGCATCTTAGCATAGCTTTGCATTTAGCATAGTTTGCACATTTTAAATCTCGTTCTTTAGCTGTCATTTTGTTGAGCTTGATCTGCTGATCTGAGAGCCATTCGAAAAAAACAAAACGCTGGAGTTAGAGGAAGATAAGACGATTTCGAGAAGCTATTGTCATGGTTTGCATATTTCTGTTTCTTTTTCAGTTTTTCTGATTTAATGTCTTATTAATATGTGTTTGATTTTCATTTAAATTGATCCAATATTTCACTCACACATAAAATGGTGCCCAGTGTGGGGCCCTTGCCCCAATTTTAATATCTTTTTATAAGTTTTTCTGACAAGTTACGGCTAAAACAACGTATTAGCACAATAAACACGCTTCAGCATAGTTCACACCCAGTTCAGTGCCCGTGACTCATCCTGCAGCGCCTGTAACAAATCCTGCAGCGCTCGTGACCCATCCTGCAGTGCCCGTGACCCATCCTGCAGCGCCCGTGACCCATCCTGCAGTGCTTGTGACCCATCCTGCAGCATCCGTGATCCATCCTACAGCGCCCGTAACAAATCCTGCAGCGCCCGTGATAGATCCTGCAACACCCATAAACTCTGTTTTAGCGCCCTTGATGTTTGTTTTAGCAATTGTAATCTGTAACTTAAATATGATTTGATTGGATCCGACGCGACCGCGGACAGTAAGAACTTTAAAAGAATGAAGCAATCCTAGAATAGTCACATAATTCAAAATTAAGCAATCCTAGGATAGTCACTTCATTTTCTATTTTTGGCTAAAAAGAACTCCATGTCTTTGTGAAGCAACATCTTCACCTAGCATAGCAAATTGTCTATTTGGGCTTAAAATTGAACTCTTGTTTGCTTTGCTTTAAATGGCAATAGGTCGATGCTCTCCCCTTAACTGGGTGATCAGAATACCAGACTTGCCTTTTTTTAGTTTTCATGCAATTTTACTGTTTCAATTACATCCTTTAGAGAGCCTGTCATAGTGGGAAAAAGTACTCACCCTACGGGAACGACTCAAGTGGGTTCAAGCCAAAGCCAGGCTATTCCGCCCCACTATAAAATTTAAAGCAAATCTGGGAAAACCCTCTTTTGCCGGTAGTGTGCAAGATAACCATCCCCAAAACCTTTGTTCTAAAGGTTGGGAGGTCTCCTAAGGGAGTTTATTATTTCCGCACCAAACGGAAATCCTTACTACGAACCTAGTGTAGTGGCTAGCCGAAGTCAGTTTCTGAACATTCTAATAATCACAGTGCAAGGGGAGGGAAGAATCTGCCCCCAAGACACTCACCATATAACTGCCAAGGACCATTTGCTCAGGGGATCCGGTATCCACTTCCGTAACTTTGAGTACGCACCTGGAAAAGACAAAAACACGGGCACCCCTTCGGGGGTGACACGGCTATGTGAGTCGACGCAGTTCTAAGATGTGGGTTGTTGATTACTAGAATGACCTACTTGAGCATTAAGAGTGAGTCTATCTGAATTGTCTTTCACGTGAAAAACCTGTGAAAACATTTGTTGAAAACATTTTCTTGATCAAACACTTCATGTTAGTGTAGGGCTTTAAGAACAACTATTTTTCAAAAATGTTTGTTGTGTCTTCCATCACATAAATTCAGATAAAGAGATCATCCAAAATGAACATGAAGAACAACAACTGAAATCACTCAAAAAAAATTCATACCATTGGTCCAATAACGTTCCCAATACTTTTCCCATGCTTAGAGATTGGAAATCAACAAAATTTCCCAAGAAATCAGTGTCCAAAAGGATCAGAAAACCCAAGAAAACATTGCAAAGGAGAAAATTCTTGTACAAAAGTCGACACGTCTTACTTCATTACCAAGGATTTCTTCATAGATACCAAGACTTTGTTAGGGGATTCACTAATGAGTATGATGTAAATCCCTTAGATTCTCGAGCTTATTATCAAAGATTAGCTCTATCACAACGACATAATCATAATCAACCTCTTGAATTTGACAACATACCACAACCTTCTATAGAATATCCTTCACATCCCAATCAAATCCTTCAGTGATCTTGGAACCTTTCTTTGAAAACAAAGATCAAAACTTTAAGAGTGCATCTCTCAAACAAATATTCTAATTTTTGGTTCAACTTCCCCAACAGGATTCTGACATCCTTCATCATTGGAAGCCAAAATCAAAATTAGGCACATCTTAGATCATATCATAAGATTCCACATCTTATCATATCAAGATATCATCATCATCACCACTTGTCAAAATGGTCATAATCATAAACAAGCCCAATCCTAATCATAAGCCAAAAGTCATAATCCAAGGGGGCTATCCCTCTAGTCCAAATCATGAGACAACACCTAAGCCCGAGATCATAATTCAAGGAGTCTCTTTCTCTAGTTCAAATCATGAAACAAAACCAAAACATAAAATTAGACTTCGAGGGGCTTCTCCTACCACCTCTAATAATGACGTGAACGATCTTACATACTTTGAGGGACAAATCGATGTGCAAGAGCTTACACACATGTGTGAAACCATGCCCACATTCGAACACAAACCCCTAGCATCCCAACTTCAAAACCTCCTTCAAACACTTCATCAAATACCCCAACCCCTAGACCACCAAACCATACAAAGCCTTCAAACCATCTTCCAAAATTTTCAACAAATTAAATCACCTAAAATCCAACACCTCCTAGCTCAAGCCAATCAATTCATTGCCACTTGTCAGTTCCAACAACCACAATGTCATCCCCTATCCATTCATTATCACCCTTCCACCTCATACCAATCTAATCCATCCACTTATTTGCATGCCAATACCACATCAACCTATCAAGCCACATCACAACAAACACATGTGAACTTAAGTTCTACCTTGCAACAAGGCCAAACTTCCTCAAGTCTTAATGCCACCTTTGACAAGGGGAATACCAATCTAGCACATACACCCTATAACTTTATCATACCATCCTCCAATCAAAATCAAAACCCTAAGCCAATACCTTCCACCCCTACACCTCCAAGGGATGTCACCCAAGGGCTACAAACAAGGAATCAACTGTCGCCATGTCATTCAACACATATACTTGAACATACAAAAGAGTCATCAAACATCATGCCAAGTCCTTCAATCCAACCATGTCATCCACCACCCCTTGAGCCAATTCAAGAGTCTCCCTTCATAAGTCCAAGTCACCCTCTATCATGCTCCTACATTGTTGACCATCAAGAACATGACAAGTCTCTCCATGAGAAATCCCCTTCCACCTCCATTCCAATAATTCATGAGGTATTTCAAGAGCACAATCCTAAACATGCGGAAACATTACCCCCTCATCCACATAAAGATCAACACCTTCCCAATGATTCCATTCATAACATACCTAATACTATTCATGATCAATCTTCCATCTTTGATCAAGACCCATTTTATGATCAAGAAGACCATGATGATCCCCCTAGCCAACTTTATGCATTCCATGGTCAAGAGATTTCCACCTCACCCATCCATGATTCACAAACATCCACTTCTCATGATGAGACATATTCCTCCCAAGCACACATAGAAGATCAAACAAATACCTTGGATCTAAGTGAACACAATGCTAATCAAGATCCCAATGATCATCCATCACCCACTATTGACCCCATTGCAAGTCCTCCATCATATCCTATTGGTCTCTCCACCCTCATTTAGGAATGTTCTTCCTTAGAACAATAACCATTATTTTCTCCATCCAATAAGGAACTTGTGTCTAGTGTTCCACCTACACCTATTCCCATTGTCCATTGCACACTCCAAAACATGAACCACCAAGGTAAAGGTCTAGACCCTCATGAACAAGATATTTTGGAGCCTATACATGTCAAAGTCCCTCCACGCTCTTATGGCCTTGGACCTACACCCCAAGGACAACAACCTAAAGATGTTGGTATTTCCTCCATGCCTCCTAAGTCCACTTTCCATCATAAATCCTATCGTATCCCTAAAGCATATGTTGCCATTCCACCTCCATCATCCTACAAATGTCAAAAGCATGTGACAATACACCTTCCACCATCAAATATGCCACCATTTCTTCCAAATCCTAATATCCCTCCATCCACTTTACCACCACTTCTCCCAACACCTAATATCCCCATCATCCAATCCCCTTATCCCTCCATCCATAAATGCCCTAACATTCCTAATCATGACCAACAAATGCACACATTGTATAAACATGAAGTTTCCACCCATTCCACCATACCCATGGGATTCAAAAGCAATAATTTCAATGCCTCTACCTATAAAGTAAAAATCCTAAGGGTTCTCGTGCCTTAGGACATCAATACAAAAAGTCAAAGAAAAATCCATATAAAAAGCTATATAAGCCCATACCTCCAAAAGAAAAGTCCAAAACTAAAATGGTTTGGTTACCTAAGTAAAAAGAAATCAAGTCAAACGAGGCATTCACATCACAAAAATCCCAACCATCCACTTCCATCCCACATTCTCATTCCATTCAAAAGTCTCAAATTCCTAAAACCCATAAGCAAAATAAAAATCATAAAAATACTAAATCTATGTGGGTACCTAAAACACTTCATCCACCACCTCCTAAGAAAACATCTCCATTGCTTCTTACACCCCATCCACATCAAAAGCTTCAACGTTTATCACAGTGTGTGCAACCATTGGTCATGGTTCCCTTCCATTTCACAACAATTCCACATACCTCCATCTCCTCATGCGTCACGCATTATCCTACATATCTCCCCCACCATCTTCCTATGGTCCATGCTTTTGCATAAACCTTTCATCCATCCTTTTGCACAAGTCCTATTCAATCCACATCATCATCCACTATTCCCCATCCATTCTTCATAAGACTTTCATAATCCACCATCTACCTAATCCATCCCTTTCATGTCATCTCTTACCAACATCTATGAGCATAATGACATTTGACATGGTCCATGCAATGACATCCATCTAGTGGGAATATCACCTTTCACGGAACAAGACACTTGAATCCCTCCTATCCATATTCCCCTTCTCCTAGTCAAAAAGTCAACAAAGTCAACAAAAAAACAAAAAAAACAAAAAAAGAAAGAAAGAAAAAAGTAAAGAGAAATCCCTGCGTCCAACGGTGAAAACCTGGTAAATAGGCGCCCTGGATAAGTACCATGATGAAAACCTAGCAAATAGGCGTCATGTGTAGGTTTATCTTCTATGTCACTTACACTTGGGGGCACAATGTCTTATCTATCCAACCTATCATTTTCATGTCATATCATTTCCATCCTACCTACCATCTTTAGCCATCATACATACCTATCAGAGTCCATTCATCCACCCTTCTTCTTTTGATCTTGATGAAGACATAGGGGAAAAATGTTGAAACATGTTTTTTTGGGTATCTCTTGACATACCTCATCCTTCCAAACAAGCCTATCATTATCCTATTGTCATAAGTCTTGTCATGAAAAATCCTAAGTATTGTACCTAGAATGGGGCATGTTATTCCTATGTGACAGTCTTTGGAAATCACATCCTTGCTCTCTTATGATGCATACATCCATTCCATTCACTATGACCTATCCTTTCCATCCATCCATATATCATGAGCCTTTTATCCCTTATCCCATCACCCACCCTTTCATCCATCAATCCCATCTATCTCCTTGCACCTAGACTTGGTTTTCCCCTTGTCATTAGTATCTAGCACAAAGGCTACTCAAATTTTCATCCTTTGACACCTCCAAAACATTTCAAAAATCCAAAAAAAATCAAAACATTTCAAAAATTCAAAAATTCAAAACATCTTAAAAATCCAAAAAAAATCAAAACATTTCAAATATATATAAAAAAAAAAGGGAAGTCATAGGGTGAAAACCTGGCAAACAGGCAGTCTATTGACATGAAAAATGCAATAAAAACAAATAGTGAAAATCTGGAAAACAGACGCTATTTGAAGCTCTCCATCTATTAGTTCATGTTCTGCACTTAACTTTTCGGCCTTCATTTTCATGCATCTTTTCCATCATCTTAGGGTCACACCACCACCATGCTATCATCATTTGCCTCGAGTGATACCGTCTTACCATGGCTTGACTATTGTACATATTCATTTCAACAAGTTGTGTCAATACCACGGGCAAACATGGGCATACTGGGGGCAATCAACTTTCAAGTTTTACCGAAACAACGAGACAACAACATCAAAGCCAAATCATGCAAAATAAAACAATCAAATCAAACCAAAACATCCAATCATTGATCCATATCACAGTAGCTTTCAGTTGCGTACCTTATCATGACTCATATCTGGATGATCTATAATCTGAATAATGTTTGGAATAACAGTATTTCATTTTTGAACAATGGTTGTTTATTTTTTGATATCATTTCTCTGGAGCACACTCGATGATGTACTGAACTAGAGTGGCAAGGAAAGAGGATGATTTTTATTTGTCTGTTGTATTGAGGTTAATTATCCATCTGTTGCAAGTATGTCGCGAGACATGATTTCCAAATTTTATCATTGATGACAATCCCAAATTTGCATCAGAAGGTGGTTAGTCTTTGTCTATTCACACAAGAAATGCTCAGGTCATCTCGGTTCAATTATACCTAGATGCTTGTGTTCACTTGCTATATCAAAAATCATGAAAGTTGTACTCAGGTCATCATTGGTGCTAATTCCCCCTCTGATGCTTGTACACAATTCCAACATTTTCAAAATGCTCTATGATGATTTAAGGAGATTCACCAAAAGGCTCAACAAAATGGTCGATTTCATTTAGTTGCATTTCATTTTAGGTCATTGTACATAACTGCATATTGGATTTGCATCAAGATTTTTTGAAAGGTCAATCGTTGTCATTTTTCTTTGGACTATTTGTGGAGGACAACGCAAACATTTGTGTCATTATCATTTCATCATCATTTCATTATTCATTTTCATTTCATCATTTCATATTAGTTGCATTTCCATTATCATTTCATCAACATTCCATTTGCATTTCATTTTCATTTATCATTTCATATTCGTCCTCATTCCATTCATATCCATATCATTTCGTTATCATTCCATATCGTTTATCATTTTCATTTCATATCATTAGCCATTCGTTATTATTTCATTATCATTATCATTTCACAATTCTGCTTCATATCATTATCATTTAATATTATCATTTCATCATCATTTCAGTATCATTATCATTTCATCATCATTTCAGTATCATTATCATTTCATCATCATTTCATTATCATTTTCATTTCATCATTTCATTCATTATCATTCAAATTATTTTCCTTACCATTGTCATCATCATTTATATTATTATCCATTATCATTCCATTTGCATTTCATTTTCATTTATCATTTCGTATCCATCATCATCCCATTTGCATTTCATTTTCATTTATCATTTCGTATCCATCATCATCCCATTCGAATTTCATTCTCCTTATCATCTTCATTTCATATCCATATCCTTTCATTATCATATCATTTATCATTTAACATCTCATATCATTTATCATTTAACATCTCAATATCATTATCATTTAATATTTCATTATCATTATCATTTAATATGTCATTATCACTATCAGTTAACATTTCATTATCATTATCATTTACCATTACCATTATCATTTCATTATTTTTCTTTACCATTATCATTTCATCATTTCATTTTCATTTCATCATTCACTGCATCATCATTCATTTTATTTCTTTCATTATCATTCTCATTTAACATATCATTATCATTATAGATCCATTATTATTCATTTATCCGTCTGTTCTAATTACAAATCATTATATTTTCATCACATATCATTTTATCATACATCTCATCACTATTCACTCATATCATTTTACATCATATCATATCATATTTTCATACAAAATTCATAATGCATAACATGAACACAACATTCATTTTTCATCCTATCATCTTTTACCTGCATAAACATTCCATAACCTGCATGACATCATTAGTACGCATCATCAATCATCATCATCATAATAAAACACATCATATCAAATCATCCTGCATATCATGTTAATCATTAACTCATTCAAATGCATACCGAAATCCATAACACATAGAAATAAATGCATATCACACCATCATCTCATAAATGCACATCACATCATCAAAAATCATCACGCCTCTGTGGTGGAAGTCCACTGCCTCTTGCACCTCCTACCCCAAAATCTTTGCATGGTCTCGACACACCTCGACTATGAAAAGGTCAATCAAAATCTCTCTATCTATCAATGCCTCACATCATGCAATCACAACCCATATCAAGTGAACCATATCAAGTGACCCATATCAAGTGAACCATATCAAGTGACCCATATCAGTGAACTATATCAATGACCCATATCAGTGACTCATACCAGTGCATCATATCAAAGACCCATATCACCTAATCAATCCTATCAGGCAAACCAATACACAAATCTATCTAGCTGGATATCATATCAATCTGCTCTACCATCAATTACTATTTGTTTTCTATCGCAGGAAGCAAATTTATCAGAAGTCATATCAATCATTTATCCAACATTCACTCTTTGTTTTTCATTCATGAGAAGCAAAGTTATCAGTTCAATCTACTCTTTGTTTTTGAAACAAAGTTGTCAGACAATTACTCTTTGTTTTCTACTCTGGGAAGCAAAGTTATCAAACAATCATCAGAATTTTCCATCATTTCTATCCATAATGGGACATTCTTTCCATCATTTGTCAGGAGTTAAATCACTCTCTCCTCCACAGAATATCATTATCTAATCTCGATTGTTTAGCAAAATTTTCGCAATCCATATCTTCATCCATGATTTACCTCCCGAGGGGGCATCATCAGCATCAACATCGAAAGCATATCAGGGGCAAAATTTTATTTTCTTTGAAGCAATGTGTTTTACACATCACTTCAAAGAGGGGCAAAATGTATACGTCTAAAAATGGTCATGATTAAGCTTGTTAATTAATTAAATATGATTTATTTAATTAATTCCCCTAAAGTCATCTACATATAAATAAATTTAATTATTTATTTATATCGTTCATTTTCTAATTCTTCTACCTTAATTAAATAAATAATTTTATTTAATTATTAACATTTTTCCACCTTCAACTTAATTAAATAAAATAAATTTTCATAATTTATTTATATTTGGTTATCATTCTATTCTAAAGTTTGAATATTTTGAATATTCAAATAATGGAATATTCTCCATCCCATAATCGAATTAAATATTAAATATTTTATTTAATATTTCCTCACTCTAATTTCATTTCTAAACATAATTAAATATGATTTATTTAATTATGTGGGTTTCCATTTTCATCTTCACTTCCAAATTAAATAAATATATTTTATTTAATTTCTAACTCATGCTAACTCACCCTTCCAAATTCTCATTTCATCCTTCGAAATGGAAGTTTCCCTTCGAATCTCAATGACGAAAATTGAAAGAAAAGGGAAACCTTCCATCTTCTCTTCCACTTTCAAAAATCTTCCACCGTCCGTTCAAACAAGCTTAATCCGGGCCGTCGATCGAATCAGCCAATCGAATCCGTTCAAAAACTCTATAAAAGCCTGCGCAAATCCAAGCTTTGGTTACACTTACACACACGCACGCATTCACTTACGCACACACTTACTCACTTACTTACGCACGCACGCATACCTTCGCATACCTACGTTCATACAATCAGCTTATACATTCATATCATTTTCAGCATTACAGCCATACTCTCATCCTAGCATCTTAGCATAGCTTTGCATTTAGCATAGTTTGCAAATTTTAAATCTCACTCTTTAGCTGTCATTTTGTTGAGCTTGATCTGCTGATCTGAGAGCCATTCGAAAACAACAAAATGTTGGAGTTAGAGGAAGATAAGACGATTTCGGGAAGCTGCTGTCACGGTTTGCATATTTCTGTTTCTTTTTCAGTTTTTCTGATTTAATGTCTTATTAATATGTGTTTGATTTTCATTTAAATTGATCCAATATTTCACTCACACAGCAACATTGTATAAACAATTAAACAAAAAGGAGAGATGGGGGGAGTATATGAGGCCATTGGGTCATGGAGAGATACATTGTAGTCCCAATGAAAGAATCAATTATAAGGGCTATTAGCTATTATTATCAAATTAGAAATGAATTAATGCTAAAGAAAATTTTGAAGAAAACATAAATGATGAGTTGTTTGTCTTGGATGATAATTTGCCTAATCCCAAAATAATGTTTGAAAATCAATTTCCTACCTTAGTGGAAAAATAAATAATCCTAGATGGCAAACTAGAGATGGTATTGGAGTAGTTGAAGACCACAAAATAGAGAATGGAAATATTCCAAGAGTGCAAGAAAAAAGTTCTAAATAGAAAAAGAAAAAGAGAAAATATCATGGCTAAAATTTAAATTTCGTTGAATCCATCTTGTGCAAATTTTGGGAAATTGTTCTCAAGGTCGACCTATTAAGAAACATCATTAAATAATTTATAAATATGTTGGAAGAAAAAATTGATAGAAGAGATCATAAATGATCTAATGAGAAGAAACCTCTAGGAAACTTTAACATGTTTGAGGCATGCCTAACAAAGATGAAAAAGGTTCCAAAGTAGATTTCAAAAACTCTCTTTTCTAGGAAATTGTACTTTCTAATATTCTCACACTCAAAATTCCAATGTAAGGTAGCTATTGATAATTAGTAGGCATACCCATAGGCAAGTAAAACATAGCAAAAACAAGGGAAGAAAGAAGAAAGGAAGATAAAGATTTGCACCAAGGAAAAGTAGAATAAGTCCCTATAAGTGTAGCCCTGTTAATTATTTATCAAAATGATTATTCATTGTTTTCACTTCCCAAAGTGGAATGTTATTGTAATTTGTAGAAACGTTATTTTAACATGGGCCCAAGAAGTTTTATAAGCCTTATGATAGATTTTATGTAGATTTTAAAAAAAAATTGGGCCCATGGATATTTGAATCCTGGTCATTGTTGTAAAGGGATATATTTTTGAATATGGGCTTGGGGTTTTTGAGCGTAGTGCCTAGTAAGTTGGTTGTTTGTATAAACTTGAAGGACATTGTAAAGTGTTGTAAACATGTTAGTTAGAAAGCTAGATAGAGTGGAAAGTTAGTCAATTTTAGCATATCACATTTTCTTTGTAAATCCAAGTTTTCTAAACTTCATGTTGTAATAAACAATTTCTAAAATTCAAGTGAGAAGGATGGAATCCAAGGCATGTTACATGATAAATATTTTGAGTTAATGGGTTGTGTGAGGTGATGTGTGGAATTTGCATGTGTAATATAGTAATCCCATATGTTCCTTTCCATTTGTCAAAATCTATAGACATCTACATTGTTTTGTGTTAATTAACTTTTCAAAATACAAATCAAGCAAGGCTAGTTTAATTGGACTTTATTATCTCAAAGGAATTGGAATTTGAATTTGAATTTATTACAAAACATTACTCATTTTTTTCTCTAAACTCCAACTCTTTTGCTTTTTCTTTTAAACTAGATAAGATGAGGACTAATTTAAGAATAAAATTTATAAATCTAATATTAAAACACCTAGATCTAGGATTTGCAGATAATTATCCTACTAGAAAACATTCATAATATAGCATCTAAAGGGAAACATTCATCTTGATGCTCGTTTATTTAATATTTGTTAACTCTAAAACACTAATCATTTTAGGAGTAAATTTATTAAGTATTATTATAAAGATTAGATCTAGAGTTTGAAAATATAAAATCATTAGATTTGAAAATCATGTCTTTGCAATCACTTGTTGTTTATCAAATCAAAATATTCATCTTTTGAGCAACTAATCACATGTTTGGTAGAATTTATTGTGAATTGATTGTGTATCAAGACTCTCATACCACAAGCCCATTGAAAAGGGGACAATTACATAGATCACTTAGTTATTTTGCATCACCATGACCTAGTAATATAGACCTTGGAGTGGATTAATTTCTTTTGAAAGTTGGTCATCTTTCAAGAGAGGTGGAGTAATCTTGTACTTTACCTACCTATTGTCAAGTGTGTCAAAATTCCCATCAATAGTAAGGATAAATATATTGAGAAATTAAGATGCTAGAAACAACAACTAAGTATTTTGTTTATTTTTGGGTTGCAAAGAAATTTTGGCACAATTTTGCATTAATTTTGGAAATATTCAAATACTAAGGATGATGTAATTTTCCTATTTTGTACAAGAGTGCTTGTTGGGTAGTGAAAATGTTAATTTTGGATCTAAAATGGATAGACTATAAGAGAAAACACAAGAACTTTTGAGTTTTTGAAGCAATTCATGTACATAACTAAACTAGGCAAAATCATTAGTTCACATGAAATTCACTTTCAATAGTGGCAAACCACCACCATAAATGTGATATTGTCATGATGAAAATGCTTTAAATACTTGGATAAAGTTGCAATTTCATTAAAAGAACAAGTTTTTTGAAAGACACAAAAAGTATTAGGAAGCAAGTAGGAAATAGTGGAGAATATTACAAAGGTTAAAGGGTGTCAAGTGAGGTTGGGCCGTGGAGACGTGTTAACTATTGTCTTCACTTTTATATGCCATATTGGATTTTAGGGGAGTTGTGTCATCTTTAGACATCTCTTGTTGGCTCATATGTTTCTGGGCACTTACAAACTTGGAACCCAACATAATACACAATCATAGTCTAATTAACTAGTCATACAAAATGTTTACATATCAATCACAGTTTAAACATGAAACACAAGCACACACATAATCACATTCATAATCCATCATAGGGCCCGAGTAGATATTTGAGGTAATGGGTCACTAATCCCTTGCCAAGTCACCAAACTAGGTGTTGGATCACCAAATCCATGTTGTGGTTAAGTCTCCAAATATCACCAAGGCCTCATAGTTGTGCAACTTTAATTTCCCTTAAGCCCATAGGCCCTCAAGGTACATATATAAGTCCTTGTGCTTGCTTATAGATTAGACATTCTACTCTTATTTGCAAGTTCAAACTATTTTATATGGATAGGTTTCTCCCATGCCACAAAGGGCCTTGGGATGCCATTTGAATTCATAATAGCAACATTTGTAATCACAAGAAAACAAGATATAAAGATGGACAAATAAACATCTAAAGTAAAACAAGACTATAGCATAGGAAAACATATTCACCCCAATGGACACACACAATCCAACTACTCTAAGATAACTTTTTTCTAAATCCTTCATCCTCTTCTATTTTTTTTAACACTACAATTCAATCTTTACTCACTCTTCAACTAGTCATACCCAACATTTATACACTTCCTTACGAGTATCTTTACTTTAATGTTGCTATAGATTTCAAACTAAAACTGCTTATGTGAATGCTAAGGAAAATGTCATAGAGTACATTATGGTTAAGCTAAACATTGCACATCATTTTGACCTTATTTATTTGTGTTTTATTTGACCATTCCCTATGCATATGTCTCTCTTTCATTTGGTTTGATTTGGTTGCTCATTAGTTATGTGGCATCCACCTATTATCATTTTGTTTCCTTGAACAAATTCAAAATCATTAAATGTTGAATTTCATTCTAATTCTCTCTTGGTTATATTTTTGGTCTGCCTTCCTAATTGTCAAATATGGGTTCTTCATTGCATTCACTTGGCCTACATGTAGACTTTCATCATTTTTCGTCAGCACAATAACCAATCCAATATCTTCTTGTTGTGATTTGTTCCTTTAATGGCCTTTGCCTCTGATGCTTCTCTTTTCAAATGTGGTTCACAAAATCTAGGTTTCTCTCTCCCACATTTAATTTTCATCAATGCCTATGTTACATGTGTTTGTTTGATGTGTCAATGTCATGGGTTCTTGCTCATAGCCAACTCAATTACCAATAAACCACATGGAACAAAGTACCCCCTTTCTCCTTTGTTGTGCCCTCCATGTCACATGTGACCTACACACACTCAAACCAAAGGATCATGAAATCCATCATTAGAGATCAAATTCCATATAATTTTAGTTAAGCCATTCACACACAAGTCCTATACTTAAAAATCGAACACTCATCAAGTTCAAATAATAATCTTAACCAAATCTCAAATAAACATCATAGTCTAGAGTAAGCACACAATAAATAGTCTAGGTTAATATATCACTCATAACTAGATTAATGTCTAAAACACATTCAAACTATAATTCCAAGACTCGAGCAATTCTTTGACTACTCATTGGCTACTCAACAAATGGTCTTGGGCTTTTGGGATATTATAAAACCCCTCAATATATAAAAATTTTAGAGAACTCTTTTCTAGGAAAGTTATTTTTTCTAATTCCATACCCAAGCATAATTCTAAAGTGAAAAAGGAATTTAAAATTTTATATTTTTTTAGAAAATGTCATCTTGAGAATTGTTTAAAATAAATTATAAAATGAAGAGATAGAAGATCATTATATCTTCTTCCTCTTCTTCTTCTATTTTTTCAAACGTGAATTTAAAGCTCTTTCAAATGCATTGGGGTATAGTGAAGAAAGTCTTCAAATAGTCTTGGAATTCCTTTGAGTACTCCATTTGTTATCATGGTAATTCTATAGGATACCAACACTCAATGAATATTCATGGATTTGTGGGTTTAGATTGGATTGGAGATGTTGACAACAAGAGATCAACCATGGATATGTTTTCACTATGTTTGGTGTTTATATTAGTTAGATGACTAAGTCACAAGATTTGTTTGCTTTTTCCACTACAAATGTAGAGTACATGGTAACTCCTTATGCTTGTAAGGGATCCATCCAGATTGAGTGGTTGTGTTTAGGTGTGGGGTTGATTCTAGAAGTTATTATATAGTTCTATGTGACAATCAAAGTGTCATATGTCAAGTAAAGAAGCCAACCTTTCATGTGAGGATGAAGACTATTGATGTTCAATAGAATTTAGTTCATGGCATGGTAGAGGATGGGAGGGTGATGTTTGAGAAAGTTAAAAATTTGCATAATTTTATAAATGCATTAACAAAGCGAATGAGCATAAAAAAGTTTCAATGTGTCTATGAGTCTATGGGTCTCTCATCCCCTAGTTATTAGTTGATTGTTTTGGTACTCCATCTACTTTTGCAAGGTTTTAACAAGTGGTAGGATGTTAGGAAAGGTGTCTCAACATTTCTCCTAATGTTAGGATTACAATCAATACAATTTTTAAGCTATAGAATATAAACTTAATTTCTAAGCTATAGAGCTTGTTATTGACCAAAATAAAAAAAATTAGGTTATTCAACATTACTTCTAGAGATTTATGATGTGTAAATCTTCAATGGCCTCCAAAAGAAAATTTTATGGCCTCTAGAAGTTGGGTCTCCTATATTTAAAATGTAAAGACATCTAGGACACTTAAAAAAGTTGAAAGAGGGAGTTACACTTCTTGACCAAATTATGATGTGTGTTATGATACATCATAAGGCATCTTTGAATGGAGATAATGGAGCCAAAATAGAATGCTCAATTTTGTGAGTGGATTATGGTGAGATTATGGTAGGTGGAAAGAGTATGTTGTTCTTAGCCTATCAACATATCTTGGGATTTTGGTGTTGGAATTATAATGAGATTTAAGCACCACATTTTAGGTGATTTTAGCTCATAGTTTTGTAATTACCATTCGATGGTTTTGTGTTTTGTTTCTCCTATTTATTGGGTCCTAGAGATGGAGGTTTTGATAGTTGATTTGAAAATGTTGTTATGTTGTTAGAATTACTCTATAGTTGTATGTTGGTGATACTCCTATAGGGGCATGCCCCTAAGATTGTATTATAACTTTTGTTGTTACAATAAAATTTGTTTGTGTTTTGGAGTGTGAAAATTTTCTCTCAAAATGGTTTTCCCCATATAAACCTATATTTTGGTATTTTTTATGTTTTAGACGTGTTTCTCATTTTTTCTATAAATATCCAAAATTTGCACATTATTATCCTCTAAGATTATTTTAGGAAGCATTTTCACATACCTTGCTTCCTTTCACAATTTATGCCTCATGATGAAGTAAACCTGAAGGAGACTCTCAATTACTATGAGAACAAGAATACACAATAGCAAAATTTATTAATGACAATTGTTTGATAACAAGGAGAAAATCAACAACTAAAATGGCTAATCACCTACATCAGGAGTTTAAAGAAGGCATTCATGAATATGCAATCACATTGTTGAAATATAATTGAAGGAAATCATAATGTCAAACACTTTTATTCTTATATGTGTTTCTTTATATTGTCCATCATGGATGAGAAGAAAATAGACTAGGAAAAAATCATCAATGAAAATCTTCACTCCCAATTAAATGAAGTTAGGCAAAGCAACAAATTTTATATGACATCCTACTTGGTGTATCTACTCGTTAGGAGAGCAAGATTTATAGGTCTGACCAAGGTTGGAAGGATAGCACTAGGAGAGACTTTGGTGTCCAATCATTACCCATAACTATAATTGAAGGAGATCCTGAAAAATTGTAATAGGGTAAATGATGTATTTGTGTAAATTATTATACCAAGATACTATGAATGGAGGAAACATATAACTTAATAGAATGGGGGAGTCAATAGAAACAATTCCAAACCCTTAGTTATATTAGATTTGGAGGCTTCCATAAAGCCCCACACAAACTTCCAAAGTACCCTAGTTTTAGGTTAATATTATTGGAAATCTATAAATAATTGTTAGAAATACAAAAAATATTGTTGACAAACATAAAGTAAGGATCAACTTCCCCATATCTATTGGGTCGTACACCTATTTAAAATACCACCATGCCAAGGTGGTGGAGTTATAAATGGCACTATTCACCATAAACCTACATGTAATCACAAGCATATTTGATCTCATAGGGAAGATGAGGCCATAATTGGTACTTTGTACAAGCATGAGCTTGAGCTAGAATACTATAGAATGGATGAACATGAGGTGAGAATAAGGGTCTAATTTAGAATGACCATACCTCAAGTCAATAATTTCAATGTCACTAGAGTTCCCAAAGGCCCAAATGAAGATGGGAAGGTATTAGACCCCATCCTTTGAGCAAAATAAAGTATTAAATCAACCAATTGATAGGGTTGATCAATCCATTAATGAAGACACCTCTAATGAGGTTAGAACACAATGAGTAATAGATAGAATACAAAATGGCTTAAACATCCCTTCCCAATGCTCTAGCTCACCCCTTTGAAAAAGAAATAATCATCCAAGAAGGAAGATATATCAAAGGGAGGAGCTTCAAAATAAGGGGAGCCCTTAAAGGTTATGTCTTCTAAGAAGAAATAAATGTCAAAAGAAGAAGATACAAGGGGGGAGAAACAAAAAATATATGTCAAGAAGCCCTCCAAGAATATGAAAGATAAGACTTCTCAATAGGAGAGTACTCATGTGTTCTAAGGAGATGAAGATCAAGAAGACACTAAAGAGCATAATATTTGGTAGAAAAAAGCTAATATCAAACAACCTAACAGATAAGAAGAACAAGAAAAAGCTACCATAATGCAAACCTCAACTCCTCTTCCACTCAAGTTTACTACCATCACCACTTATGGAACCAAGTGCTCTGGTTGTGGATTCACAAAAAAACCAATAGGAATTTATTTCAAGTTAGGAGGGATTTGTTGTAGAATAGCCTTTAGTGGAGCAACAACAAGAAGATAACAAAGACTATATTGAACCCATTTTTATAGCAAGGAATCAAGCTACTAATAAACAAGAACAAGTTGTAGAAGAGGACTAAAAAATTAAAGAGAAAAAAGAAAAGGATGAAGAGATAATAGTTGAATACATTTTTCACAAGAGGAGGAGGCTCCCTATTCAAAAATGGCTCCTCCCTCTAGCTCCTCTTATTATAGATTGATGCATTCAAGGATACCTTCTCATCCTTCTAGTTCTCCACCTTGAACTCCAAGTCCACCAAGGACATCTACTTCTCCATCTCATGATTAAGAAGACAAGACTATAAATAGATAAATATTGCTATTGTGATTGGATGTGATTGTAGACACCCCAAATTTGATCTAAGTTAATTAAATAATTGCACCTTTTTCCTCTAAAAATCAATTAATTTTGTATTTAATTAATTTTCCCCTTTCTTCTAAAAGGTTAAATAATCTTAGCCCTCATCATTTAATTCCTCTAAACCCATTAATTAATTAATCCTAGATTAATTAATTACCTAGCCATCCCTTAAAACCCTATTAACATTTTCTTCTAATTTTATATTCTTCCACCTCCCAAACTTTCCATCATTTTCCATGTATCCCCCCCCCTTCACATGTGCAAGCCTACACATTCACCCAATAGTTCTCCACCTCACTTTCTATAAATACACTAAGGAAAAATTTCAATTTTTAGTTTGACCTCACATGGAGCCACTTCTCTCCTATCAATAAATCTAATTTTAAATTCTCACCTCTCTAAAAATGGGCAAAAATCAAAGATTGCCTCTTTTGGGAATCCTATCACAATCTCCCATAATCTTACCCAATCTCCATCATTTAGCCTCCACCTCCAATAAACCTCCATTGGAAACTTGTCCATTCCCTCTTTCTTGAGAAACCTCTTCAATCTAAGTCCTTGATCTTTTGGCAAGATCTAAGACATCCAACTCTTTCACCCAAAGTCTATAAATTGAAAACCCCATCCTTCATTTTCCTGAAATCTATTGTTATTAACCTTATGATGATGCTTTGACATCTAATTATCACAATTCTACCTAGGTTATGTTGGTTTAATGAGAAATCCACATCTTAGCTTAATCATTTGAGCATATCAATAAGTTTTTTGGGTGCATCCTATTCTAGCTCAATCAAGGAGAATGAAGGTGATTTGAGGTAAAAGGTTATGTTTAATGCATTTCATTTTGTTATTACACTTCAATCATTTTTTGTACTTCATGTTTTATTGAGAAGAGAAAAAGGGAGCATCGGTCCATCAATGATGAATTATAGGTTATGGTGAACATGTTCAGAGAGCCACTAAAGGCCAAAAGAGCTAGGACATTATCCACTATTACTAATAATGTCCAAGAAACTTTAGGATTGTAAAAATTGGCACTCCACTATGTGATAAGGAAGAAAGGCACGTTCAAGTGGAATATCAAATATAAAGAGTTAATCTTAGGCATCAAACAAGAGAAGAAGATAACCAATCATTCCAAGTTGTAGTCTCTACCATCCTAAACCATATGAGCAATGGTGAACTAACAAAAGAACTTAAGGCCCAAGTTGGTGAACTGATAGCTTATGGAGAATACCTTGTGGAGCCTATAAATTTATATGTTCATATACCTGCACTAGCAACATTGTATAAACAATTAAACAAAGAGGAGAGATGGGGGGAGTATATGAGGCCATTGGGGCATGGAGAGATACATTGTAGTCCCAATGAAAGAATCAATTATAAGGGCTATTAGCTATTATTATCAAATTAGAAATGAAATTAATGCTAAAGAAATTTTTGAAGAAAACATAAATGATGAGTTGTTTGTCTTGGATGATAATTTGCCTAATCGCAAAATAATGTTTGAAAATCAATTTCCTACCTTAGTGGAAAAATAAATAATCCTAGATGGAAAACTAGAGATGGTATTGGAGTAGTTGAAGACCACAAAATAGAGAATGGAAATATTCCGAGAGTGCAAGTAAAAAGTTCTAAATAGAAAAAGAATAAGAGAAAAAATCATGGCTAAAATTTAAATTTCGTTGAATCCATCTTGTGCAAATTTTGGGAAATTGTTCTCAAGGTCGACCTATTAAGAAACATCATTAAATAATTTATTAATATGTTGGAAGAAAAAATTGATAGAAGAGATCATAAATGATCTAATGAGAAGAAACCTCCAAGAAACTTTAACATGTTTGAGGCATGCCTAGCAAAGATGAAAAAGGTTCCAAAGTAGATTTCAAAAACTCTCTTTTCTAGGAAATTGTACTTTCTAATATTCTCACACTCAAAATTCCAATGTAAGGTAGCTATTGATAATCAGTAGGCATACCCATAGGCAAGTAAAACATAGCAAAAACAAGGGAAGAAAGAAGAAAGGAAGATAAATATTTGCACCAAGGAAAAGTAGAATAAGTCCCTATAAGTGTAGACCTGTTAATTATTTATCAAAATGATTATTCATTGTTTTCACTTCCCAAAGTGGAATGTTATTGTAATTTGTAGAAACGTTATTTTAACATGGGCCCAAGAAGTTTTATAAGCCTTATGATAGATTTTATGTAGATTTAAAAAAAAAAATTGGGCCCATGGATATTTGAATCCTGGCCATTGTTGTAAAGGGATATATTTTTGAATATGGGCTTGGGGTTTTTGAGCGTAGTGCCTAGTAAGTTGGTTGTTTGTATAAACTTGAAGGACATTGTAAAGTGTTGTAAACATGTTAGTTAGAAAGCTAGATAGAGTGGAAAGTTAGTCAATTTTAGCATATCACATTTTCTTTGTAAATCCAAGTTTTCTAAACTTCATGTTGTAATAAACAATTTCTAAAATTCAAGTGAGAAGGATGGAATCCAAGGCATGTTACATGATAAATATTTTGAGTTAATGGGTTGTGTGAGGTGATGTGTGGAATTTGCATGTATAATATAGTAATCCCATATGTTCCTTTCCATTTGTTAAAATCTATAGACATCTACATTGTTTTGTGTTAATTAACTTTTCAAAATACAAATCAAGCAAGGCTAGTTTAATTGGACTTTATTATCTCAAAGGAATTGGAATTTGAATTTGAATTTATTACAAAACATTACTCATTTTTTTCTCTAAACTCCAACTCTTTTGCTTTTTCTTTTAAACTAGATAAGATGAGGACTAATTTAAGAATAAAATTTATAAATCTATTATTAAAACACCTAGATCTAGGATTTGCAAATAATTATCCTACTAGAAAACATTCATAATATAGCATCTAAAGGGCAACATTCATCTTGATGCTCGTTTATTTAATATTTGTTAACTCTAAAACACTAATCATTTTAGGAGTAAATTTATTAAGTATTATTATAAAGATTAGATCTAGAGTTTGAAAATATAAAATCATTAGATTTGAAAATCATGTCTTTGCAATCACTTGTTGTTTATCAAACCAAAATATTCATCATTTGAGCAACTAATCACATGTTTGGTAGAATTTATTGTGAATTGATTGTATATCAAGACTCTCATGCCACAAGCCCATTGAAAAGGGGACAATTACATATATCACTTAGTTATTTTGCATCACCATGACCTAGTAATATAGACCTTGGAGTGGATTAATTTCTTTTGAAAGTTGGTCATCTTTCAAGAGAGGTGAAGTAATCTTGTACTTTACCTACCTATTTTCAAGTGTGTCAAAATGCCCATCAATAGTAAGGATAAATATATTGAGAAATTAAGATGCTAGAAACAATAACTAAGTATTTTGTTTATTTTTGGGTTGCAAAGAAATTTTGGCACAATTTTGCGTTAACTTTGGAAATATTCAAATACTAAGAATGGTGTAATTTTCCTATTTTGTACAAGAGTGCTTGTTGGGTAGTGAAAATGTTAATTTTGGATCTAAAATGGATAGACTATAAGAGAAAACACAAGAACTTTTGAGTTTTTGAAGCAATTCATGTACATAACTAAACTAGGCAAAATCATTAGTTCACATGAAATTCACTTTCAATAGTGGCAAACCACCACCATAAATGTGATATTGTCATGATGAAAATGCTTTAAATACTTGGATAAAGTTGCAATTTCATTAAAAGAACAAGTTTTATGAAAGACACAAAAAGTATTAGGAAGCAAGTAGGAAATAGTGAAGAATATTACAAAGGTTAAAGGGTGTCAAGTGATGTTGGGTCGTGGAGACGTGTTAACTACTGTCTTCATTTTTATATGCCATATAGGATTTTAGGGGAGTTGTGTCATCTTTAGACATCTCTTGTTGGCTCATATGTTTCTGGGCACTTACAAACTTGGAACCCAACATAATACACAATCATAGTCTAATTAACTAGTCATACAAAATATTTACATATCAATCACAATTTAAACATGAAACACAAGCACACACATAATCACATTCATAATCCATCATAGGGCCCGAGTAGATATTTGAGGTAATGGGTCACTAATCCCTTGCCAAGTCACCAAACTAGGTGTTGGATCACCAAATCCATGTTGTGGTTAAGTCTCCAAATATCACCAAGGCCTCATAGTTGTGCAACTTTAATTTCCCTTAAGCCCATAGGCCCTCAAGGTACATATATAAGTCCTTGTGCTTGCTTATAGATTAGACATTCTACTCTTATTTGCAAGTTCAAACTATTTTATATGGATAGGTTTCTCCCATGCCACAAAGGGCCTTGGGATGCCATTCGAATTCATAATAGCAACATTTGTAATCACAAGCAAACAAGATATAAAGATGGACAAATAAACATCTAAAGTAAAACAAGACTATAGCATAGAAAAACATATTCACCCCAATGGACACACACAATCCAACTACTCTAAGATAACTTTTTTCTAAATCCTTCATCCTCTTCTATTTTTTTTAACACTACAATTCAATCTTTACTCACTCTTCAACTAGTCATACCCAACATTTATACACTTCCTTACGAGTATCTTTACTTTAATGTTGCTATAGATTTCAAACTAAAACTGCTTATGTGAATGCTAAGGAAAATGTCATAGAGTACATTATGGTTAAGCTAAACATTGCACATCATTTTGACCTTATTTATTTGTGTTTTATTTGACCATTCCCTATGCATATGTCTCTCTTTCATTTGGTTTGATTTGGTTGCTCATTAGTTATGTGGCATCCACCTATTATCATTTTGTTTCCTTGAACAAATTCAAAATCATTAAATGTTGAATTTCATTCTAATTCTCTCTTGGTTATATTTTTGGTCTGCCTTCCTAATTGTCAAATATGGGTTCTTCATTGCATTCACTTGGCCTACATGTAGACTTTCATCATTTTTCGTCAGCACAATAACCAATCCAATATCTTCTTGTTGTGATTTGTTCCTTTAATGGCCTTTGCCTCTGATGCTTCTCTTTTCAAATGTGGTTCACAAAATCTAGGTTGCTCTCTCCCACATTTAATTTTCATCAATGCCTATGTTACATGTGTTTGTTTGATGTGTCAATGTCATGGGTTCTTGCTCATAGCCAACTCAATTACCAATAAACCACATGGAACAAAGTACCCCCTTTCTCCTTTGTTGTGCCCTCCATGTCACATGTGACCTACACACACTCAAACCAAAGGATCATGAAATCCATCATTAGAGATCAAATTCCATATAATTTTAGTTAAGCCATTCACACACAAGTCCTATACTTAAAAATCGAACACTCATCAAGTTCAAATAATAATCTTAACCAAATCTCAAATAAACATCATAGTCTAGAGTAAGCACACAATAAATAGTCTAGGTTAATATATCACTCATAACTAGATTAATGTCTAAAATACATTCAAACTATAATTCCAAGACTCGAGCAATTCTTTGACTACTCATTGGCTACTCAACAAATGGTCTTGGGCTTTTGGGATATTATAAAACCCCTCAATATATAAAAAATTTAGAGAACTCTTTTCTAGGAAAGTTATTTTTTTTTATTCCATACCCAAGCATGATTCTAAAGTGAAAAGGAATTTTATATTTTATATTTTTTTAGAAAATGTCATCTTGAGAATTGTTTAAAATAAATTATAAAATGAAGAGATAGAAGATCATTGGATCTTCTTCCTCTTCTTCTTCTCCTTTTTCAAACGTGAATTTAAAGCTCTTTCAAGCACTACTTCATTATGTCATGACCCTAGAGGGATATCAGATTCTAGTATATCTCATTACATTGATAATATAAAGAATTTATTTTCTACATTTCATGCATGTTTCAAAATTTTAGCAACTTTTCATGGGTGATTCTTATTCAATCATTGTTAAGGGACACTCTTCAATTTCTATGTATGATGGAATGTTCCATCTCAATAATGTGTTTTGAGTAACTTCATTTCATCCAAATCTTCTTTATATTTATTATAACACATTTTGGTTTCAAAATAATAGTTGAATCCACTCCTAGCTATAACTTTGGTTGGCCACTCAAGATAGGTTTGGTCCTCGGATAATTCATATTGGTATATGACCACTTGGTGTTTACTTGTTCCATGTCAACTTAAACCCACTTGTTTGCACCTTTGTATTGGGTCAGATTTAACTCGAGCTAGCTGGTCACAACTAAATAGCTAGAAGTTGTAACTTTTGGTTTAGAATTATATTCTCATTTAAAATTGGAAAAAGATTTATTATAACCCATAAATTGTGTTGTTGAAGACTGCTTCCTCCAAAGTCAAGTTGTCGGATGAAATTAGTGATACAATCTCTAATATATTGCTCTTTCAATTAACAAAACATAGAACATTTCTCAAAAGAGAAACTCAAATAATTATATAAATAGAATAATGAAAATGAAAATTAAACCATAGGCTATAAATAAGACAAAAAAGGAGATGTGACTAATGTATTGACAAAATACAAACTAACGAAAAATATAAAACAAGAAAGCACCTAATATAGATAGCACAAAGAGATGCTTATCCGAGTTGAGTGGTGGGGTGGGTCTCCTATTTCTCAGTGATGACTTGAACTAGATGTCAATTACTCTTTTACTTTCCCCCTTTACGCAAGCAACTACTTATTTGAAATCAAAGCAATCACAATGCAGAACAAATACTCAGGGCTGCACCACTCCTTGTCCTACCAAGTATAGGGTACATTAACATCATAAGGTTAAATGGTAAGATCTTAACAAATGATTATAACAATTCCATTTCCTATCCAAGATAGAATAACAACAATGATTCTACAGAATGTGAATTAATACCAATCATTATTAATGAGTCTTCCTTACTAACTCAAATGTCAACATTTTTCAGTTATTCTGAGCACATAACTGTCTATACCATGAAATGTCAACATATACCCTTCTTTAGGATAGCCTATTTCACATGATCGTCAAAATAACCGTCAAAAGAATAAGTTCATTAATTCTTCTAAATGGAACAGTACACAGATGTTTCCCTCATGTCCACATGATAGAATTAATTAAATACTCTTAACAATAAATAAGCTCAAATGCGAGTTCAGCTCTGTCAAATATAGGTAAACATAGGAAAAGTGAATTTATCTTTAATAATAACAGAGTTGAAATAATTTACTATTCTATTAAAATTAGTATGGGAACAGAGAGATGTTTTTAGATTAGTTTGCAAGCCAAGTATAAAAGCATGATTCTATTTAACTAAAATCTCAAATCTTGATTGTGTTTACAAAACAAAAAACTAAAGTAGATAAAATTAACATGACCCAACACAAGTCCAGGCTACAGTTGATTAATAACCACGTGACAGTAAGTTCAGATGCAAGAAATGTGCTCTGCCAAATATGTATAAGCACATTATAGCGAATTTGGTCATAAGAATTGTTCACTGGCTATTCCATTCTACCGCGCATGATGAGAGGGAGAGTAGATCTCAACTCATTAGGCAGGCTTTTCTTAAAGATCATAATGGTCAAAGGTAATTTTTCTTTATTTTAAAATAAGCTGACTATTTACCACTTTTGTGTGTGAACGAGGAGAGTGGTAGAATGGTAAGCTTTCTTGCTTGAAAGCGTTGAGTTGCCGGGTTGATCTTTAAGCAGAGCACATTAGGCATGTTGATACAATGACCAAGACTTCTAAGCAATAACTGCATATAGGATTAGTAAGAGCAGAGAACTTTATCATTCATTTTATCCTGACTCCATTTGTGAGGGGAAGACATATGAAGTGAAGGGTAAGATTGATTATTAAAGGTTTAAATATAAGAATCTGTCAATTTATGTCAACTAAAGAATGGGGGGCTTAAAAGTGGGAATACGCTTCAGGAATTCTTTGATTTTAACATATCCCCAGCTAGCAGAATTGGTATCACATAGCAATAAAATTTAATTCGACTACCTGTTCGGTCCACAAGTCCTTGAATCAAGAAAGTAAATGGCCACTTAGTTTCTTCAAAACATGCCTTATGCAAGAGATGAGCTCTCTCTATGCCTAGTGCTCCTTCCAGCCTCAGTATTGCTCCTGTCCCCACTTCTTCCCTCCATTACTTTTCTTTGCTGAGAGTCACATACTTGCATCCTAAACTTGCATCCAAATTTCTTTGACATGAAGTTCCAACTGCTGCCGGTAGTTTTGTTATTTCCTACTTTGGGTTTGTCAATTTGTTCTATTGCATGCCTCATAGTTGAACACACTCTTTCCAGTTCATGTACACGTGATCTCATGGTATCTATATCCATTTTAAGTACTTGATTCTCTCGTATGGTGTTGTTCCATCTGTCCCCACCCACTACTGTAGTTGACAATGCCAGGTCTGTCATAGGATTGAAATTTGAAGTATGGGCTGGATCAGTGCCATCCGCTGCTAGAAAAGAACCAGCAATTGCATTTCTCAACTGGAGTTGCTCAAAGAACAGCACTTGTACAACAACACGCAAGGGAAGGCGTTCATTTTGGGCTGCATGAGTGCAGGCTTCAAGCGTGAGCTTCTGGCAATCCATGATACTACAGATCTTCTCTCGCTCTTCCAGAGTCACCCAAGGATGTGCCTGAAAAGCATACCACATTTAGTCTCACATCTTCAGCATAGAAAATTTCAAATTGGCTGCCACTATTAGTATTTTCCAATAACCCAACATGAATTATAAAAAATTAGTATCACAGTGTGAACTCCAGAGAAAATCGCAGGCCCAAATGGATTTTGACGATTATAAAACATAATAAATGCCACTGTTCCTAAAGCCTATGGATACAAACTAAACTACAAATTCAAACCCCTTTAAAAGACAAAAGAAGCAAAAGAAGCAAACACCAAAGAAGAATAATCACTTCAGACCACGAATAAGAGCTATGACAACAAGATCTCTATTAGAAACCTTCCAAAACCAAACAAAAGAATAGCCAAAAATCTTAACCCTCAGCCAGATGAATCGCCCTACAAAATAAAACAAAGCAGACCAGAAAAGCTAAAATTCCAGGCAAATCCCTGCCTAAAACTGTCAAAAAGGAGTGAGGAAAAACATACTTTTGCATTAAAACATGAAAACAACACCAGATCCCCAAATGTTGAAATGTATTTCAATATGAAAGTCATACAGTATCAGCAAGCAGACCCGAAAAATACTCCTAGAATATTAACGAAATGGAACATTTAAATCTCAAATTGCAGAAGTGTAAACCAAAAGCAAGAAAATAGACCTTAAAAATTCACAAAACCCATAACTTGCAAAAAAAATGAATTGGAAATCATGAACCAGTAAAGCTTCTCAGCACGAGAAATGACGTCAAGATCCAGAATAAAAAATTGTCCTTGGTCCCAGACCAAACCCAATATCTGACAGAGAGAATCAACCAAATAACCATAAAACAAATCACGAAAAAAAAATTCAATCTACGAAACAGATCCTCCTTGCATACTGATCCAAAATATGCATCAGCTTATGCATGGACTCTCTGGAGATACTACCTTCAAGTACACATCAATGGCTCTGTACAATCCATCATCAAAAACCCTTGCATAATCTGGCAGAGCTTCAGCTAACATCTGAAATTTGGTTGGTTTTAGATTCCCATCAGGAGCAACCTCAGCCAAATAACCATCTATAAGTTTAGCGACCATCATGATTGGTGTCAACGAGGGCGATCCCATAAAGCCACCATCTTCATATCCATGTGGATAAACCACAGCAGATTCTGCATCTTGGTGACTAGATAAGAAATACTGCAAAATCCTCTGTACACAGTCAATATCATATAGAGTTTCAACAGTGTAAGAATAGCTTGGCATGAGGAGATCATCCAGAGTGGCCTGTTCCAGCTGCAACCCAATTCTTCTCTCAAGATTTATCTTACATGAATCAGAAGCATCTAGTATATTAGCTGTCCTGAGCAATCCAAATAGAAAATTTGTTGTATTACCAACCCTATGGTCAGGAAGAAGGCTTTCTATTGTTTCTAGAAATTCTCTCTGATCAACGTCGCAAGGAGTAGAATTTAGGTTAATTGTTGTAGCTATACCTCGGCGTGTTAGCCCAGGAATGAATTTCTTTGCATAGTGCATTACAGCTCCTGTGATGCTTTCTTGTCCGATTTCTTTTTCTTCCATTGCAGATATTACTCTCTTATAAAAGGTTATGCTCAGAACAGCTATATCTTCATACCACCAATCCGAACCTGCTGCTCTTGGCCTTGGCCCTGTATTAATTCCGTTCCAAAGAATATTTCCTCCAGGACTCTGCATCCCTTGCGTCCCCGATCCCTCAGTCATTGGCCAACCAAAGAGTCTGGGATCTGTGGAAGCCTTCATGGCAATCGAATCAACACATTTCTTCACAATATTAAGTTCTTCAGCTAGTGGCATTAAGCCCTCACAGCTTTGTAAAGTCTGGACTGAATCCTTCCAGCTTCTAAGCACTGCATGATTGAGGAAATCATCAGTTTTTGATATGAGATTCCCCTCCCCAAACTCTTCTGTCATTTCCAGATACTCTGCAGCGCAGCGAAGGGGAGTTAAATTAATGGGCGTGAGTTCCAGTTTGACACCATAGCAGAATTTCGCGGCAAGTTCAAATGCATCCGCCCCACCAGGAATGTCTAGAAGAGTGATACGGCAACTTCCTTCCTCGTCGTCGTCTGGTGTTTCAGGGATTAATCGTGATAATTTTCCACATCTTGACATTAAGGGAAACTGCAGGTGCATTGCAATGATGAACAGTACTAGGTCAGGGAAGGGCATGTTCATAACTTTAGAACCTTAACAATGCTACTTTATTTAGGTTTTAGTGCTCCACATCAAGCTATTTTACATTCAATGAGAAAATATCAAGCATGCCAAAATGACTTTACTCAAAAAGCAAAGGGATGGGCTCAAAGTGGGACCTTATGTAGATGGAATGACATTTCCTCCACCTCTATTATAATGTCACTCGGTAGTCCAGTTGTGCAGAACCTGAAAGCCGTTTACATCAGATTATCGAGTTGTATGAGTACTACCAAAAACTAAACTGCTAGAACTTTTTGGGTATGATTTATACTAAAATTGTTAGCACCCAACATACAGGAAACCGAATAAAAACAGATTGAGACAGATCCATATGTGTGATTATTCTAATCCCGAGCAACAATGATCGGACGATCAGTTCCAATACTGAAAAAATGGATAAATGCAATTTAGTGGAGAATTGGGGGGGAAAAACAATGGATTTCGGCATACCATGCTTGTCCTCTGCGTTGAAATCCATCAGGTTTGGAACTCAACTTCTCAAAGGCCATTTCAAACACAGATCTTTGAGCAATGCTGGATTCCCAGCATCAATGCCACCAGCTCAATAAGCTCTTTTCATCTGTATCATTGGCGAAAATCCCATACAATATCAAGACATGCTTTCAGCTCAAGGACGGACTCTATGTAATAACTAATTTAAAACAAAATACAGATCGAGAATGAAAAGGTATTCAAACAGCAACTTAATAACCTTCACATACCTTTAAATCAAAACTGTAGAAGGCAGTTACACATTTGGACTGAACACTACAATGGGTATTTTCATTTGAGATTGCATATCAATGTGAGGCAGAGCCAAGACTTCACCAACCAAGGCAATACAGTTTCCAACGGCCTTTCCTCGTTAGGCAGCAAAAGTCTTCTGCAGAAGCAAGAGAAAAGTGAAAACACGAGAAATGGTGAAAAAATATAAAGCAAAGCAGGGAGTTAATGCCAGAGATCTTAATGATTTGCATTGTCTGCTGTATATCATGAATGGCAAAAGACAAAAAGTTGTTATGATTATAAATCGTGTGATACGGTTGTGGACCATCAAGACCAAGGTCTTACATTGAAAAAAGCTGAGAGTGTGATTTTTAACGTAAACCCAGGGGGGGGAAAAGAAGAGAGACAGAGAGAGAGACAAGGAAAGGGAACAGCATGAAAAGCAGGATAAGAAGACATCGTCATCTAATTCCAAGTGAGATAGAGTCAAAGGCTGAGAAACATTCTACCTTGTTTATCTCAGCCAGATCTCAAAAATTCAGATGCCTCTGGAAATGCTACAATGCCCAGACAACGGCAGAGAATTGTCTTTAGTAAAGCCCTGTAGAAATCAATGATTTTGCTCCGGTAACCGTGTTAATTGGAGAATATTTGCTACTTATAATTATGTAAGCAATTGCAAGCTGTCTGTTCAGTTTTGGTCATAGACCGTAGAGGCGTTGATTGATGTGAATGATTACTTTCCAACGTCTGCACCGCAAAATTCAGACATATGTGAAAGAAAATTTTAATACTCACACCAACCACAAGAAAGAGGGGCAAAAAACCTCCCATATCACAGAAAATACATGACCGCCTTAGCCCGTGCCCATTATTTTAAAATTTTGTTACGAGTCTTGTTTAGTTGGTAATTATAGCGATAGATAATTTTTATTTTTATTTTTATTTTTTTAATTATGATGATCCATGAAAAAGTTAGGGAGATAGGTGAAAGAAAAGTAGACAAATGAATGAATGAAAGTTTTTAATGACGTTCACAAGACCAAGCAATCTATGGGACCCAAGAGTTGAATTGTTCAAAAACAAACTAGTCTCATCCAACAAACCACAAGTCTTATGTTTGATTGTCTCCTATTTCTTTGTTGATCATGGAGATTCTACTATGAATTTTGATCAATTAATCAATTGTTTTTTGCTATTCGTTCCTCCTCAAACAAAGTTGTTAAATGTTCTACTTTTATAGTATTACAATAATTGATTTGTATGTCCTCATATGCCATATACCGCAATGATGTAATGTCATTCCATTTCCATTAATCTTGACGTGCAAAAATGACAAAACCTGTTAGCACACTCCTCTATGGGTGTTTTTCACCTCCTTGTTTTTTACCTAAAATGGTGTGAGCTAGTTCTTAACTGGGCTATTACTATTTTAGCTTTCCAATATATTTGCTCCCTAAATAGTGTTTTTGTCTGTGATCAATTGTGGGATTGAATTGTTTGACATAATATTATTCTTTTCTTCTAAGTTGTTTTGTTCACATGACATTTTTGACTTTCTCTCTCACATGCCTTTTGATTTTTCGTATTTGTGTTTGGACACTCTTGCATATTAATTTCTCATTTACTCATTCACTAAGTATTTTGCTTCATCCATGAGTTCTTTCTTCTATTTAACTTTTCCTCCATTGTTATTTTGGGTCGGTGGTGTACTTCTATGTTCTCTTTCTCTTCAAATATCTTTGTAGTTGAATCATAGGTGTCGCTTCAACTAGAAAGGCTCTAGCCTCAACTGAGATGATCTTGTATGGAAATGTGGCTTTCATTTTAAAAATGCTTGTAATTAAATGTCTTTGTAACCTTTCTATTGGTCACTATTTTGATGTTGATGTGTTGCTACCCCAATCTTTTCAACCATATAACACCACTAGTGTAACAAGCAACCGAAATAATGTCTTCTTTGTTTTCTAATCCACTAGCTTAGCTAATTTGCATCTATTTTGAAGCATGTGAAAATATTTCCATCCCCCTTGTATACTTTTTTGTCTTACAAGTCTCACAATTGAGGTTGTTGTAAAAATCAAGGCCTAGATATTTATATTCATTTACCACTTGCAAGGGGCTTCCTTTGAATTGAAAGTTTATTTGCTTATTTTTTCTTCTCAAGGTAAAGATTATGACCTTGGTTTTGCCAAATAAAACTTGTTCTAATAGCAATAGCTCAAGGATTGAATAGAAAAGAAAAAAAGGTTTACGATGGAAATCGAAGGAAGCAAAGACAATTTAAATAAGGGGAATGTCAAGATGTTGCCCAGACTGAATAATAATCTAAAGCTTGAAAAAATATTGGAGGAGGTAACCCAAAAAGTTAATGTGGAGGACTAAAAATCATTGGTGTTGGGAATTAGGGCGTCTCAACCTTTGCAAGTTCTTAGAATTATTTATTTATTATTAAAATTTTCTCATAATTAATTGTAAATCATTGTATGTTATATTTTTCTCCACTAAAATGAGACATTGGAATTTGTGTAAGGAATTTCATGTCATGTGTCAATATTTTGTTGCATTACTTGTATGTTGTCATAAGATGGATATATTTAGTAAATTTCAAGTGCCTCTCATTTAGGGATTTTATGGCAACTTTTGATAGAATCTTATAACATTTAAGAGCCAAGAATAGAGGGAGTTACTTTGGAGCTTGAATTGTTATGAGGAGCTTTGTTATTTGAGTGGGTCAAATTGGAGGTTATAGGTGATTAATTGACTTACTATTTTTAGAAATTTGTGAGAATAATAAAAAGTTGAGCTAGATTTTTTAAACCCAAGTTGTGTGTTGTACTACTGGATAATTTGCACATGGTTTTGTAGACCAAAATTTATTTCCAACATTCATTTATTTATAAATTGGTACTTTGAAGAAGTGGATTTGAGTATGAGAGTTTGCAAGTATACAATTGTAGTTAGAATGTTGTCAAAATTATTCCAAGCTTAATTTTCTAGTGTTACTCTTCTAAAGACTTGCATTGCAACTATGTTGTAACCTTTCAAATTTGATGATACATTGTATAGGTTTTGGAGTGTGGGGTTTTTCTCATGAAATAGTTTTCACCACCTAAATCACCATGTTATGGTTATATTGTTTATTTGTTTATGAATGTGTTTCTCTATTTCCGGTAATCATTCTGGATCATATTTAAATTTATTTATACATCACTCACTTTAAGATTAGTGTAGGAAGTTATTTTCACACACATTGATTCCTTACACATGGTATTCAAGTTTGACCACCTTCAATTTTAGTTGTTAGGTTGGGGATTTTTGAGCTAATATTTTTTTAGTGGGAGCTTGTGCAGAAGGAGAATTTCATGATCTTTATTATAGGAAATAAATATGACAAGCACATCTGCAAGGATTAAGGTGAAAAAAAATAGGGACTGTTTTTGAGATGTGAAAATTAAAAATGGAAGATATGTTAATTGATCATGATCTATGGGATGTTGTTGATGCAAAAGTTTAGAGACCTACAAATGTCACTTTAGCATCCAAGTCTAACCAAATTGTGACTTGTAGATTCTAATTTTATTAATGTCCATGAAGAACTTGCTAGAAATTACTATGAAAAAAACTTGGAGAAATATCTCAAACAAATTCTTTAGTGAACAAAATATTCTTGAGGATGGAAGAAGGCAAACAAATTGCAAACCAACTATAAAAATTAATATGTTGGTGGCTTAATTAAACTCCATGGGTGTGAAGATGTATGATGAGGAAAGATGTCAAACATTTTTGTGGTATTTTCTAGACTCAGGGGACAACTTGGTCATGGTCACTAAGAGAACTTTAGTCACTATGAAGGTAAAGAATGTTGTTGGTTCTTTGATTTTTGAAGAAATGAAGAGAAAGGTTTATTTGAATGCTAAAGAGGTTTTGTTTTAAGAAGACCAAAAGAAAGAGGTAAAAAAAACAATAAGCAACATGGAAATTTTAGATCCAAGTCCAAGGGAAGATCTAAATATCTTAGAAAGTCCAAAATCATTTGCTAGAATTGTGGTAAGCCTAGTCACTTTTGCAAGGACTACAAAGAAGAATATTTTTTATTTATATTTTGAATTTGATAAGGAAAATGATGATTTTTTATTGTATCTGTGGCCACTCATGTAGCTAAGAATGCATGGTTGATTGACTTGGGTGCATCCTTTTATATGACCTCAAATAGGCATTAGTTATATAATTATGAAAAATACAAAGGTAAGGTGTACTTGGGTGAGAGTTCTCCTATTTAGATATTTTTGGTCTAGTAGAATTCAAATAAAAATTTTGAATGTTATAATTAGGGGATTTGATGGTGTCTTGCATATCCTAAGATTAGCACATAATTTATTAATCATGAGCAAACTAATAGATGTGAGTGTGTAGGTTGTGTTTTTGAAGTAGGTGTTAAAATGGTGATATTTTATGGTGATTACTAGAGTTAGTAGATTGGGAACCTTGTTTTAGATTGATGCATGCATGGTTGAGTGCAATAGTACTTATGTGGAGAACACATTTATGGCTACTTCATTGGAAAAAGAGATGGTATCCTCTTCACTAGATGGTTATAGTTTTTTGGTACCTAAGGGTGCTCTTTCTACTAAATTTAAATTACCTACAAAAAAGACAATGTTGTGGCACTAAAGACTTGATCGCATAAGAGAAAAGGGTCTACAGACCTTGAAAAATAAATATTGTGATGAAGGATTAATTGATTGAAATCTAAAATTTAATTTTGTGAGTATTACATTTATGGAAAATAAAATTACATTTATTTTTACTCAAGTTTTCATAAATCTTATGGAATTTTGGATCTAATTCATTTTGATGTGTTTGGTCTTGTTGATGTTTCCTTTGATGGTGAAATGTATTCATTATGTTACATTTATTGATGATTTTAGTAGGACATGTGTTTATTTTTTAAGAGTAATAATAATTTTTAGTGTATTTAAATAATTTAAAGCAATACTAGAACTAAAGACTAGAAAAGTATGTTTAAGGAATAGCAATGGTGGTGAATATTGCTATATAGATTATAAAAAACTATGTAAAGATTATGGCATTTAGAGATAAAAGACTTTGTATTCAAGTTAAAATGGAGTTACATAAAGAATGAATAAGGCACTGATGGAAAAGGCTAGGAGTTTTCTTAGTTAAGCTAGCTTGGAAGAAAGGTTTTGAGCCAAAGTCATAGTCATCGATTGCTACTTGATTAGCAAGTCTCATACGTCATATCTTGTTGACAAAATGCCTATGGAGGTGTGGTAAGGACAAAAGCCTTCATTGAGAGATATTATATTTTTTATTCTAAGGCATATGTACATGTGCCAAGGGAGAAGTGAAAAAATTTGGAGAACAAGGTCGTGAAGTGTATATTCATTTGTTGCAATTAGGGTGTGAAAGAATACAAGCTTTGGGATTTGGTTACACAAAATGTGATACATAGTAGAAGTATATATTTTTCAAGAAACTAAACCTCATTCCATTGTATTACAACTAGAACAAATTAAATAGAAAGTTATGATTCAAAATTCTTATATGCCTAAGAAAGTTGAATTGAGGCCCCAAGTGAGCCACAAAGTTGAGGAGAACTCATGAAACTCCAAATATTTAGAGGAGGAAGAAGAATCTCCACCTCAACTTTTTTGAATATCTACTAGGCATATAAAACCACCAAAAAGGTATTCACCTAGAAAAGTTGGAAATGTACATTTTCTTTGAATACTAACATTGATGAACTAGAATCTATGCAAGAGGAATTGTGTATGAATGATGCAAAGCTTTAGAGAATTGCCATAGATGAAGAGATGGTGACCTTAAAGAAGAATGACACGTGGGGCTTGCTACCTTTGCCTGGACAACATAAACTTGTTGGTTGTAAATGAGTGCTAAAAATTAATATGGTTAATATGAAAATATTAAGAAGTATAAAGTGTGGTTAGTTGCTAAGGGTTACTCCCAAGTTGAGGGGGTGGATTGTGACGAGAGTTTTCTCCTATTGCAAAAATGGAATCCATTAGATTATTTATATTGTTGGAGCTTATGACTTAAAGGCTAAACCAATGAATGTGAAAATTATATTAATTCATGGTGACTTGGAGGAATATATCTACATGACACAACCAAAGCACTTTGTGGTTAAAGGTAAATAAAAATTAGTTTGTAAATTGAAGAAAACCTTGTATGGCCTAAAATAGTACCAAGATGCAATACCAAAAATTTGATACATATATGTTGAGTTTGATGTTTGAGCATTCTAAATCAAATCAATATGTTTATTATAAATTAGATAGTGATTATTCACATTTCTTTATGTTGATGATATGTTATTTATTGGTAAATGGAAATATTTGATTTCAAAACTACAGTTTGAACTTGCAACCAAATTTAAAATGAAGGACTTAGGTATAGCTAAACACATTATTGGGATGAAAATAAAAATATAGAGAGAGAATATAAATCTATACCTTGGATAGAGCAAGTATGTCAACTCAATTTTATAAAGGTTTAACATGTAGGATTATAGACCATTGTGTGTTCCTATGAAATTGGGAATAAAGTTATCTATTACAGATTGTCCTACATCTCCTAATGAGATGGAAGACATGATCAAAGTGTCTTACCAAAGTGTATTTGGAAGTTTAATTTATGTTATGGTCTACACTATACTAGACACTGTCCAAGTAGTGGGAGTTCTGAGCAAGTTTGTGTCTAATCTTAGATAGATTCATTAGGATACTATTAAGAGAGTATTTAGATATTTTTGGGGTACCTTAGATTATTCCTTATGTTATCATGGTAATTTGGTGGGAGATATAAATTTTCTTGATATTCATGAATTTTTGGACTCATATAGGGTAGGTGATGTTAATATCAAAAGATCTACCACTACTTATGTATTTTCTCGTATATTCTCTATTTAGTGATGCAACAATTTGGATGATTAAGTGATAGGTTGTGGTCACTTTGTCTACTACAAAGGCTTGGTGTGCCAAGATCTATAGATGAAGAATGGTTTTCACTCACTCGTTTGGGTCTAAAGGTCATTTATGCACTCAATTGAATTTTGATTTCAACTTGAATAACTATAGTTCTCATCAAACATTGTCAGTGAGATTCATCTACCTTGATCAATGTAAAATCAAGGGAGAGATGATGGGTGAAATATCACTCATCATGTAGTAAAACTACTTTTGTTTTAAATATTACTAAATACTTGGGTCAAATTATTTTGAAGCATATGGTACCAATGCATGCATGTAAATAAGTCATAAAATTAAAATCCTAATAATTAAAATTCTAGATAATCTTCTAAATTTAGTAGTTGAGAAGTTAAAGAGGATGGAAATCGTAGAAAATTTTATTAGAATCTAGTTTATGATAGATCATATTAAAGCTCAGATGAGCCAACTTTAGTTGGATTGCCCTTTCCCAACCATGTTAGTATTTTAGGTCTATGGTTTCTATAAAAAAAAAAAATGAAGTAGATAGGGACAAAATCCTAAAAGGAGAGTCATGGTTTATGGGTAGTTCAAGGATTTATTTATTCTTCTATTCTCCAGGCTTGATCTAGGTAAGGAAATAATGAGAGAAGCACATTTATGGATCATAATGTAGAATCTATTGAATGAACTCTTTCTTGAATAAGTTTTTAAGATGATTGGAAATTCCCTTGGGGAATATGTATATAGTTTTTTTTTTGTGGAAAATAAAAAATAGCTTTATATGCATGAATTTGTGTGAAGATTGACCTGAGAAAGCTAATATACCATGCAATAAATCTCAAGTCCTTGGTAGGATTTGGGTTATAAGAGTTGGACTATGAATGTTTTCTTATTCAATGTTTCATGTGTTGGAAGGTAGAACACATGGTAAGAAGGTGTATAGAAAGGAGAAAACCTAAAAAATATCCCCAAAGGAATTTGAACTTTTTTGGCATGACAAACCTCCAAAACTATATTATCCTCTTTTAAATGCAAAAATGAATTCAAAAGGGAATGGAGCTTTTGTTGGAAAGGAATCAAATACAATAGAAGGAGATGAACATGTAATGGAGGATACCAAAAGAATTGAAGAGTTAGAACTAGGGGATATTGTAGGTGAAAAAGGAGAGGAATTACACAATCAAGGATAAATAAAATGGTGGATGTTTTGTTAGACAATGGGGATAGTAAAGATAAATTTGTTAGAGACACTTATGAGGATAAATTAGCAGGTATAAAGAATTTAAGTGTTACTAATAGAAAGGGTAATAGATAGTGTGTCGATACCCAACCCATGTGCTAGAATATCATCATGAAGAGTACAAAATATCATCATAAAAGAGGGTGAAGGATGGATGCTAGTAAATGTGAATTTATTACTATGGAATATGTGGAAAAGATCACCTAGAACTTGATCACAAAATTATGCTATAATGGAGGTGAGTGCCTCCCTATGAGGAAATAATGAAAATATTGAGTTGGAATCTAAGGAGGCTCAATTCTCTTAAGAAACTTCATTTGGTTAAAGGCTTTTTGAAGAAAAAAAATAGACATCTTAATGTAACAAGACACAAAGGTTAAGGGAGAGGAGTTAAGAAATTATCTTAGGAGTGTTTGGAAGGACAATGAAGGTTCTATAGTGGATGTTGTAGGGATGGTACGAAGCTTGGCTCTATTCTAGGATAATAAAAGGATATCAAACCTATTTCTATATTTAATCTTAATATCAATCTTTAATGTTGTAAAATTGCACCCCGTGGCAATTTCACACTTGTGCATCTAGCCCACTCCACTGTATTAATGACAAAAACCTATGAGTCAAAATTTCATGATTTCAAATCCATAGGGGACAATGATGAAGCGTTAGCAATCTAGATACCTCATTCTTGGGAAATTTTGATTAGGACAATTGCACGATGTACAGACGTTTGTGCGACATGCTAGCATCCCCAAACTTTTTGAGATTTAAATGAGGGAATATTGCATCCTTTGCCTATGACATGTGTTATTGTAGTAGGAATGAAAAGTGTAATAGCTCTTGCCACCCATTCAACCTCATAAAAATACTCTTTTCACTCTCATTCTCATTCATTCTCACTCTCTCTTGTTTGATCTTTCTCTCTCCTTATATTCTCTCTTCTACATCTTTTCTCTCTTTCTCTGCGTAGCAAAGCTCTACTGGATTTTTGTCACCACAACAGTCAAGGATATCTTGCAAGCAAGCATGTCACGTCTATCAAGCCAAGAGGGGAGCCAAGGACTATTGGTAATTCTCTCTTGTCCAGTTGTCTTGTCTATTTACTATCATCTATTTGTCTCATCTATTACATTCATGATAGGGGTTAGCCTCCACAACAAGGTGTGTTGCTATCACACATCTTTTACATTTCATGTCTTTTTGTCTCTCTATCTATAAAGTTGTTCGTGGAGGTGGAAACACCAAAATGAGGGTTTGAATGAGGCAAGCCCCGAAATAGCCCCAATATTTTTCCTTGTCCTTATGTGCAAATTTACAAATTTTAGAAGCTAGACATTGCAGATTTAAGGTTCTTACTCTCTATTTTGAAAGGGATGACAACACGAGGCACAAACATCCCCATAGTGCATTATTGTTTGTGGCCAAGGCTTAATCCTCATGAGGGTAAAATCTGTAAGTTTTAAGGTTTTTGTTTTTGCAATCTATAGGTTGTAATCTTATCATCATTTTTTGTTATTAAGCAATCTTATCATTTTGTCCTTGGTAGTTTAGCTTTCATTTAATTAAGTAGTGTAAATATTCTTTGTTCTTTATTCTTGTCACGTAAGCTTTGTACTTTGAGGTAATCGAGGGATATTTTCTCCTTGTAGACTATTTTTCTCAAGTCTCAAGAGTAGAAAATCCCCTCCTTTACATTTTGGTGAACCTGACGTGAATGAAATCATGTCGAATATTTTCCTTCAAAACTTGAATGCTTTTGATAATGCATTTTCTAAACAAGATTTTGATATGTTGGATGAGGCCTTAGATGATTTCTTAGGGGCGTCTCCTTCTATTTGTAAATCTGATAAACAAACTTCTTCATCACAACCATCTTCTTCTTCACAAGTCAAAGAGTTCATGAATGTGGTTGTGGTCTCTAATACCCCTCAAAGGATTAAGAGACATGTCATTTACATGAATCCAACTATCCCTTCTCCTAAAAGAATTCACTCTATTCGTGGGGTTCCTATCGTGAATGGCACACCGAACCTTTACACGAGGTTTATACAATATAAGGCTCCCTCTTATAGAGCGATAGCCCATACTTACAATACTAGAAAGAATCAACAAAATATTAATAAACATACTTCTTTATTTCCTTCTCAACAAGCCTTCCTCAAGCACCTAAACTTGCAACTAAGACACCTAGTGAGTATGATCTTGTTGAGCAACTTTGTGTTACTCCCACCAAGATCTCACTTTGGGATTTGCTTCAAACTGCTCTAGTTTACCAAGGTATGCTTTAGGAAGCCTTGCAAAAGATTCTCTTGCCTTCTTCTACTAGGCCGAAAGATGTTAATGTGTTGATAACTCATATTTGTGTGAATTCATTGAATATTATGTTCTATCTACATGAAATCTCACCTCTAGAAGTAAAGAAGCAAGTGAATCCTCTAATGATAATAATTAACATTAATAATATTGGTATCATGCATGATCTCATTAATACTAGTTTGGCACTCAACGCATATAGTATCAATTTACAACCTAAAATTAAAATTGATTCATCTTCTCTTGTTGCTTCTTCTTTGTACATTTGTGGATTTGATAATGTTGGTTGACAAGCCTTAAGCAAGATAATATTTCCTTTGAGGTTAGGACCCATTATTGTACCCACCCTTGTTTACGTTATGTTGGGACCATTACCTTAGAACATTCTCTTGGGAAGTCCATGGATTCATGCTTTCGAAGAAATCACTTCTACTTTGCATCGTTCTATAAAGTTTGTTGTTAATAATGAAGTAATCACAATCAGGGTTGACCCTAATGCTATACACCTTTGTGAGATGGTAGTTGTTGATCGAGCCTCAATTGCTTCTACTCTTAAAACTTTTATCCCTTTGTTATCTGTTAATGTGTTGACATCTACTCTGGTAGTTCCTGTTTCAAAGGCTACTCTTGAGGAAAATATCCCTAAGGAAGATCGTCCTAAAGAAGAGAATCCTATGTCTACCCCTTCCACTTCTTCTTCTAAATCGAACACATGTCTTGGTGATGATTGGGGGTCCTTGGTCTTTACCGAATCCCATATCGGGGAGTACAAAGTAGACCCTATCCACCTTGATATTTTGACAATCTCGTACTCCTCTATCAAGAAATCTGATTGTCCTCCCGCTAAGGAAAATGATCACATTCCCATTAAGGAAGATGATCTTGCCTCTGCTAAGGAAGATAATCATACTTTTGTTAAGGAGGCTAGTGATTGTGTCCTTGTTAAGAAGGATGATTATGTCCATATAAAGAAGTGTGATACTCGTATCTGGGATCACGCGCTTTACGTTGATCCTCCTTCCCAAGAATTGAAAACACGTTATAGTCCAAGTTTCAATCTCCTTTCTAAATATGGTTATGGAAGTAATATTTGTGGGGGTAATGAACAAGGTATTAAAGTCCCCATAGAGTTTGATTCCCATGGGTATAAGATTGGACTTGGATACTATCATATGAAGTCTAAGAGGAAACCACGGTTGAATTTCAACATGATTTCCATTGATCCTCCTCTTAAATTAGTTCATCCCAAATTTATTGAAATTAAGGTAGACTCTAACGAAGTTCCTCTAGATGTTTTCTCTTCAAAGGAAGCACTAGAAGAATTCTTAGATGCCTACTCTAACTTACCTTCTTATCACCATAAATGATGATTCTCGTATTGCTTGAATAAACAAGCATATTTTGGATAATTCGTTATGAGTACCAATGAGAAGGCCCCTTTGTCTAATGTGGATGATAGCACTACTACACCTCTTCTCGAAGACCGTAGTACTCTCCTTAAGGGGGATGCTTTTGACATTTTCATGGATCCTAAATCTTTTGAAAAGGTGATTAAGATTGGAAAATGTCTTTCTTTGGAAGATTCTAAACAACATTTGATTTATTACATTCTCACCTTGATATTTTTTCCTAGTCATATGAGGACATGCCTAGTATTGATGAGTTTGTGGTGGTTCACAATATCGTTCTATGTCCCGATGCCAAGCTTTTCAAACAAAATATTTGTAAGATGAATCCCAAGGTTGCCCTATTTGTAATATGTGCTTTGATATGACATATACTAGATCAAGGTCTATTATTTTTGTGTCATGTTTGATGGTTGTCTCATTATAGATCCACCAAGAGAATTGAACACCTTGTGAGTGTTGAGGCATCTTATTGTCTATTGTTTGCTTAAGAGTTAGTCCATTCATTGGATACATTGTCACTTTGGTCTTATATACCTTGGGGCATGACATCCATGGCTATGTCAAATAAAGGTTTCTAATCTCAAGTTCAACATAACCTATCATCATCATTTCATTCATCATCACGTTTCTTGCATCCACATTCTAATCTTAAGCTATCATTTTCCATCTTCCATTTAACATTTTCTTCATCTTCTCTTCTTTCAAGAGATCACCCATGCAATTTATACACAAATAATATCTCAAGGGGACATCAGTCATCTTTTTTTTTTTCTAATTTTCATTTCATACCTAATTGGTGCATGTTTTCATCTTCTTCATTTCTATTTTTTCTTCTTGGCTACTTTTATTTTCTTTGAAACAATGTCACTTCAAATATTGAGAAACTAAAAATATTCCACCTAGTCAACCTTTAATTAATCATCACTTATTTATTAATTACCATTTATTATCAAATTCCATTTACCATTTAATTATCATTTATTATCCATTAATTACCATTTATCATGTAATTATTAATATTTATTTAATATTCCTAATATCCATTCAATTAAATAATATTTTTTTTAGGTAAAAGGCAAATGATGCCTATATATATTAGTTTATAAAATAGATATACAAAGAGTTTGTTTTAGATTGCCAGCTGAAAATGGCAACTCTAAACCTATTGTATTCAAGAAAATAATAGAAGCAAATTTCTTCAACCCCGTAACAAGATAGCATATTACAGTCTTATTTAACCCTACCCCCTAATTACAAATTTAATAGACTAAAAATTGTTTTCAACAATACTTTAGACCCCAATACAAAATGGGCAACACCCATTATAAAGAAAAACACATTTACCCCTGGAAGTCATATAGTATCAAAATTTCCAAAATCAATACACTGATGCCTTCATTCTTCCATATAGACTGGGAAATTCTCATCTTGGCCTTCTTCCATGTCTGCTACAGGATGAAGATGAAACCTTTTGCGCACAGGAGCACTCAATTCTTGGTCTACAACACTTTCTGGAAGGAGACGAGCACCTGAAGCAATGTATGCTTGGGTATCCGCTTGCATTTTTCCTAGTTGGGGTTTAGTATCAGTGAGCAAACAAACATGAGACCTCAAGAAAGCGGCTGAAAAATATTTCTCTTTTATGTCAATTTCCAAACTAGCACAAAAACACCTACAATTCATTCTCAAGGCCTTCAAAAAAATTGTCATTGTTGTGTTGGTAAGCCAATTTTATTATATCATAGGTATCTTGATAACCCTGACATCTCTTGAGAAGTTTTCGTGGAAACAACCCACCTATAAGCCATTTTCCCTTGAACAGATTATACCCTTGAAACGTTGTTAGCAAAGAATTTTCTTGAAGAAATTGCTCCCTAACATACTTTTTAGCCATACCTTCCAAATCCTTTAAAGACTGGCAAAAATCCATCAAATTTCACAAGAAAATAGAAAGCACATAAGATGGTGCCTTTTGGATTAATTACCTCCATGCCAATCACTATTTGAATGCAATCCTCCACCCGTGGACAGCTTGAACACAATACCAAGATATTCCTACGATAGGAAGCCCTCAAAGGGATTTTCCCAGGTCTGAAACTTCATGCAAATGCAAAGATTCCACAGTTGGTAAGCCATTTGTTTTGCAAACAGTGAACACTCACCACCTCCAGAAGACTACCACCAGTCCACCTTTCCTACCACCCACAATGAACACACGATAGATGCTACTCCTTTCCAAGCCACAGAGCGCCATGAGTTCCCAGGAAAACTAGAGAAAAGAATGTTGAAGCTAGCCCACATGAAATGTTTAAGTGACAAAATAACCATCAAGGTCGATTAAATATTTACAAGGGATGACTAAATAATTATTAAGCCAGCCCATAAAATATATTTCCTAGCGATTCACACTCTTTCCAAGCAAGAAACTCATGTGAAGTAGGCACATCAAGATAAATGATTTATCTTGAATGAACCCCCTATCATTATGAAATTGAGTACTTGTAAAAACAAAATAATGTTAGACATAAAAACCGGTGGTAGGATTGTCCTTCTCTTACATGGAGACTTACATCAGTAACACCCAAAGTATCTCACGTGGATGCTTCATCATCATCTCACAAGCACTATATCATTCACTCTTTGCCAAGTCATTCTCACAATTTGAAAATACATAATACTCCCACAATTTATAGCCAATCTATGGATGAGTGACATTCATACAAGCTTTCTCTGTTTGAATTAAATTTTGCAAAAGAGGATAGCCTTTTGCAACATCACTATTACCTGGGAAGTTAACCTCTTGAGACTCACATCCCATACTTGCAAGCTTGTCTACTAGCTTGTTACCTTCTTAATATGCATGTGATATTTGAGCTTCCTTAAACAAATCCATTAACAACCAAGCCCTCCTAATAATGTAGCCAAGCCTCCAATTATGAATCTTTCTTATTTTGCAAGCATTGACAATTAATAGAGAATCCCCTTCAATATGTAGGTTATTTATACCAAGCCTTTTGCCAATTGTAGACCCTATAGGAGTGCCTTTTCCTTTGCTACATTGTTTGTATCGTTAGGTAATCTCACTACTCTTGCTGCTAACAATGAACCTTTGCAATCACAAATACACGTGTCTGCCCCTAATAAACCTAGATTCCCCTTCGAAGCACCGTCAAAATTAAGCTTATAAAACCCTAAACAAGGAGGATTCTATTGAACTTTGGATCTATCTAGCTTTCCCTTACAAATATTCTACTGAGCACCTGTAAAAGGCACTAAAATATTCTCTCAACTCCTTAAAAGCCAATTGTCCCAAGTAGAAAAAATGGAGGAAACATTCTTGTTATTTCAAACATATGAATTGACTACCTCTGAAATATGCTTTTCCATTTTAAACCAAATTTTTGGAAGTGAATGATTATGATTTCTGAATATCCTCCTATTACGTTCCCACCAAATACACCAAATAACTATTGCCAGAGTCACCCTCAAAATGCAAGCATATAAAGATGTTTTATAAAGGACTTGCCAACTTGAGAACAAATCCCATAAATAATTAGGCATTGGAAATGAAATATGCAGTTTTGTCTTAGTGAACTCCCAACATTCTTGAGCTAACTTGCAATTTACAAACAAATGGTCCACAAATTCAAAGTCGTCTTGACATAATACACACTTGAAAAGATCTACGAATCCCAACTTTTGTAACCTATCACTTGTTAAAATTTGATGCCTTAATGCTATCCATGCAAAACTTCTCGCCTTAGGAAGTGTCATCAAAGTCCAACAAAATGAATATGCTCTACGAGATTGATCCTGGATTGTGTTTGCAATAATTGATTTATAACCCTCTTTAATAGTATAATTCCCATCTTTCAAAGGATCCAAAAATACTCCATCAGGGTTATCTGAGATAAATACAAACCTCTTCCCAAGTTCCTTATGAAGAATGAGTATTTGATCAAAAGAAAGACTTGAAAGGGAAAGATCCTTCCATGATACTTTTCCTAATGTAGGCTCTACTGATCCAATATAGTCTTTCAACTTTGTGCCCCATTTTGTTGATAGGATTTGTTGTGCATACTACAATTCTTGAATAGAGGAGAGAGGAGGAAATCCATTCCACAAATCTTTCCAAAACTTAACCTCTTCTCCATTATTAACCTCCCTTGAGACAAATAAGGAGTAATAACTTCTCTACAAGCAACAATAAAGTTCCACATAGCCGATCCATATGGAGGATTTGCAATCGTAAAAATTTTGTTTGAGTTGTCATTATCCAAATATTTATTTTGCATTAAAGTGCACCATTTCAACCTTGGTTTTTTATACATTTTCCATGTCAACTTTTCCCCAAGGGCCAAATTTCTTGCCGAAATACTGTGTAAGCCAACACCCCCACTATATTTATTCATGCACGTGCTTTGTAAAGATATCAAAGGCACTTTTCTTTTCTCGTTTATGTTCCCCCTCCACAAAAAACTTTTAATAATTTTCTCAATACTGTTAATAGCACATTTTGGTGCCTTCAAAATAGCTAAATAGTAATTTGGGATGGATGCTAGCATAGATTTAATCATCATTATGCAAACAACTAAGGATAACCACCTAGCTTTCCATGTAAGAATTTTGGACTTTATTCATTCAATAATTTTCTCCAATACTTTACTCTATCTACACCCATGAAGAAAGGAATACTAAATATGTATAAGGCAACTTAGCCTATTGGAAACCCAACACTTCAATATTTTTTCTTGAAATGGAAGCCTTTGTGTTAAAAAAGTAGATCTTAGATTTATTGGCATTAATATTTTGACCTAATGTTGAGGAGTATTTCTAAAGAATTTGGTTTACCTGGACAACTTCTTGCAAAGAGTATTTTCCAAATAAAATTGTATCATCATCAAATAAGGAGTGTGTGGCTACAATATGTGTATTTGGAATAGAAATACCCTGCCATAATCCTTGATTGTACAATTTTTGAATTGATCTACTTAAAGATTCAACCATTAATATGAATAGAAAAGGAGACAAAGGATCTCCTTGTTTAACTCCTTAAGTAGAACTAAAAAAACCAACTGGAGAGCCGTTTATAATGATTGAAAACTTAGCCCCTACTAAACATGACTGGATCCATTTGCACCATCTGTAGCTGAAACCAATTTTTTGCAACACTTGAATTAAGAAATCCCAATTCACTTTATCATATGCCTTCATCATATCAAGCTTTATGATGAAGGATGGGATATTGTTAGTCTTAATAGAATGCAACACTTCATGGGCCACTAATGCTCCTTCTGGAGTTTCCCTCCCAGGCACAAAGCCACCTTGTTTTGGTGAAATTACTCTTGATATGAGCAACTGAATCCTGAGATAGATGGCTTTTGTGAACATTTTATATATCGTATTGCATAATGAGATTGGCCTGAAATCTACAAAAGTTTTTGGCTCCTTAACTTTCGGGATAATAGCAATATGTGTAGTATTGAACTGCTTAAGTATTGTTCATGTTTTCCTTGATTCCTCCAAATCCAACAATATATCAATTTATTAATTAAATAATATTTTATTATTTTATTAAATGTAAATTAATTATCCATTTTCAAATCATAATTTCTATTTTTGAATAATTAGTCAACTCTTTCTTCCACCAACAATTAAATCCATCTCATTTTAGCATCTTAATATTCAGTCCTTAGTTAACTCTTCTTTATTTTAGAAACCTCTTGCACAATTATCCATCATTATAATTAGATAATTCAATATTATATTCTCATCACCTCAAAATGGCAAGTTTCCATTTTGTACTTGAGTTGACTCCATAGTCACTTTAGTTATCTAAAATCCTAAATCTTGTCCTTGTCTTTGAATTGATTTTTCCTAGAAAATTCTATAAATTTTGTTGGAAACACAAGGGTGTTGATGTAAGTAGCGGTGGGAGATCTCTTTCTCCTATATAATTTCAACATGGATGAGGCCGACTAATGAGATGTAACATCTCATTTCATAAATATTAATTAATTTATTAAAGTTGGCCTAAATAAAAGGTCGCCACCTTGTGTAAAGTTGTCTCTCTTTGTAAGAGGCCGACCATTCATGAAAGATCACTTTAAATGTGTATATATTCAGAAGTCTCCCTCCTCTTTGGTATTGAATCATATTGAAGACAAGTGCGCTTAATTCTGGGCAGAGTTCACTTGCATTCAACAGATCAATATACTGCTTCAAGGAGAACGACTTTGTGAAAGAGTCATTATTAATTGTAAATTTTCACCTAGAAAGGTGCTATCATAATCAGCCTAGAGGTTGGCTAAATTTGTAAAGAAATTACTTCTCTCTTATCAATATGTATGTGATATATTTTGTTGGGCTTTTCTCCCTTAAGAAGGAGGGTTTTCCCAGGGTATTTTTTTGTGTTATGTGTTAAGTGTTTCAGTTTTTCTGCTTATTTTAAATAGGATGCTAAATCATCAACATGGTATTAGAGCGGTTTCAAGAGATCCGATCAGATTTAATTAAGCAGATTCTCCTTGAATTCATTTTCTGGAAGGCTTTGAATCTTACATAGTCTACTGGCATGGAACTCAAGAGGAGACAACTATATTAGTGGCAGATTAGTGGAAAAGATCAAGCATCTAGGGCCTAAACATTCGCGTTTATACTTGGATATGAGTATAGCGACTATCATTTGGAGTGAATCCAAATTTGCTCGTGGCTACATAGCCTTCGGCTCTCACCACTCACCAATTAGAGCCTTTCTCCACCTACGGATACTGAGTACTAACAACAACATTTGGAATGAAATTAGGACCTCAGAAGGATAAATCTATGTTTAGAATCCCATAGACTTATTGCTATATTGGATATAACTGTAGCTGTCAATGTAGAGTGTGGTTTTCAAAAGTGATTGAGTTATTCATCAAAAAAATGTTCTCTATATGTTGCTAAGAGAGGGTCAATTTCTTGGAGAGTGTCGTTTATACTCAAAAATTGACGGATTTGTCTTAAAAATTTGGCAAAAAGGAGGTAATATGTATGGGAGATTCAAGTCGATGATGAAACAAATCAATTGCATTCATTGTAATAGAAGTGACTGGCTACAATGCTTATTTAGAGATGATTCAAAAGTTTTGAACAAAAGCCGCATTCCTGAATGGTGTTTGTTAAAATGGAGAAAGGTTTTTATACTCTTCATAGACTGTGCAAAAAGGGATAACAATGTGTTTGTTGGTGCCTTTTTAAAAGAGGAGTATACAAATTGTAGTATGTTAAAGTTGCTATAATATAAGTGCTTGTGTTTTGAAATCACATGAACTTCCTGCACCTAGAGTTGGGTATATTGTGAGATCTTGATGCACTATTGATAATCAACTTTATGAGTAATTGATGAGATGTGATGATACAATGGTATGACTGTTTTGAAGGATTTGACATAATTTCTAAGTATGTAGAAAAATCAATCTGAATCTCTATCTGTCAGATCTGGGGTGTAAAGAGATGTAAAGGATTCGATGGTAGGAAATGGATATCATATGGAGTCATGCGAATCATCCTTGGCTTTATCAACCTTGTCTTTAAGGTGGAGTTGTATTAGAAGCCTGTCTAATTTTGGTCCCGCGTAGGGCTGGATATATAATTTAAAAGGAGAAAACATTTAACAGCTGAGGAGAAACTGCAAGTCAAGCGCCTAACTGCATCTGTAGAATTGACCAACATAAAGAGATAAGTATTTCATGTTTGAATAATGTTCATGAATTTTATTTTTTGTAGTTATTAATTCATACTATAACATTGGGATAGTGAATCATGTATGATTCTAGCATTGGTATTTCTCTTCGGGATAGTTTAGTTATATGAACTATTAGTAATCTCTCTATAATGCTTCTAGGATGGATCAAGGAGCATAAGGATGATGAGAGATTGCATTCAAGGGAGGAAGAGCTTGATGCATCCTGTGAGGAAGTCACACAAGCTAAAGAATGGAGACATAGCTTGTTGCCATGGGATTGAGTTGGTGACACATAACTAGAGTCATATCTTGAAGAGGAAGAACCTATTCAAATTTTCATTGTGATCAGTTTCTTCGAAGAGGAGGAATTAACATTCAGAGGGAATTTGACAATTCATCAGAGGAAACCTTGGATGAGGAGGTCAGGAGGTTGATGCAAGTACTTGGAGCTTCAGAGGGAGTCACATCATCATGAAGATCTATTGTAATGTATATTTCTCTATGACAGAGAAGTATGAGGTGAAAGCCCTTGTTAATGTATATTTCTCTATGATGGAGAAGTATGAGCTGAAAGACCTTGTTAATGCATTTTTCTCTGAGACAGAGAGATTTGAGGTGAAAGCCTCTCTGAGACAGAGATGCGGTTCTCTCCACCCTCTAGGAGTAGCCATGGTGGATGTCATGTTAAGAAACTCCATGACGAAATCATGTTGAGAGACTCCGTGATGAACCCTTTGTACTTGTGTTTTTCCACACATGGGAGTAGCCATGGTGGACGTCATGTTGAGAGACTCCATGATGACATCACGTCGAGAGACTCCGTGATGGGTACTTGTACGTTTGTTTCTTTCCACACATGGGAGTAGCCATGGTGGACGTCATGTTGAGACTCCATGATGACATCACATTGAGAGACTCCGTGATGAACCTTTGAGCTTTCCACAAATGGGTGTAGCCATTGTGGGCGTCATGTTGAGAGACTCCATGAAATGGATATCTGGAAACATATATCCCGAGCTAAGAGGGAGTGTTGATGTAAGTAGCGGCGGGAGATCTCTTTCTCCTATATAATTTCAACATCGATGAGGCCGACTAATGAGATGTAACATCTCATTTCATAAATATTAATTTATTTATTAAAGCTGACCTAAATAAAAGGTCGCCACCTTGTGTAAAGTTGTCTCTCTTTGTAAGAGGTCGGCCATTCATGAAAGATCACTTCAAATGTGTATATATTCAGAAGTCTCCATCCTCTTTGGTATTGAATCATATTGAATACAAGTGTGCTTAATTCTAGGCAGAGTTCACTTGCATTCAACAGATCAAATATACTGCTTCAAGGAGAACGACTTTGTGAAAGAGTCATTATTAATTGTAAATTCGCACCTAGAGAAGTGCTATCATAATCAACATAGAGGTTGGCTAAATTTTTTAAGCAATTACTGCTCTCTTATCAATATATATGTGATATATTTTGATGGCTTTTTCTCCCTCGAGAAGGAGGGTTTTCCCAGGGTATTTTTTTGTGTTCAATGTTCAATGTTTTAGTGTTTCTGCTTATTTTAAATTTGATCTTAAATCAACATGGGGTGAATCAGTTGTCTCATAAATTAAACTTATTAAACTTATTAACCTTATTCTCAAATTTGATAAATAAACATGAAAGCATAAATCATCACCACATTAGAAACACACATAACACAAAAATTTTTACAACCCTGTTAGGGGAAAAACCACGGTGGAGGTTAGTCCATAAGATTATACCCTGATAAAAGTATAAAGAAGAATAAATGGGGAATGCACATGCATTCAGGTACACTTCCTAGAGCTCACTGATCCAATACAAAAAGGCTTACTACCTAAAGGAAGACACACTGTCTTACAGAAACATTTGAATTACATCTGCAAGATTTTGAACTTAGAAAATAACATCTGCTAATGCTTGATTACAATTTCGGTTAAGCACATAAACTCTTTCACTCAATCACTCTTCTTCACACTCTACTCTGCCTTCGAAAGATTAAAACATTGTTCGCACACAACACTTGCACATCATTCGCTCACATGCCATCAAATGGAATAAAAAATCGCTTATATATATCTATAACAAGAGATAATATCATCTACATGTCGGCTCAACAAAATAATAAAATGTGTACAAACTGTCAACTCAATTCAATAAACAATTTTCAATGTGCACCAACCAATGTTAGAAACAACATAGTGAAGACCCAAAATAACATCCTCGAAAATGAAACACCTCCAAAAATTATGCCTCGAAGATCCACAACACGCTACAATCACCCTATCGACCATGAACATGAAAAACATGAACACAAAGAAGAAAATCACTAATCGCGAGCATAGCGATCAATGCGGAAGTACAACATAGATAGAGCACAAACTAGAAACATCCATGAGCATCATGAATCACCACAAATTCATCTGCAACAACTCAACTTACTAGAATCGCATCATCTTCTTTTAGGAACACCAACTAAAGCAATAGAAAAATTATCAAAACACAACTGCTCATAACTCGATCAAATCTTCATTCGGATCTCTGAAACTTAACGTGGATAAACTAGATATACTCGACAACAAACCCTTTAATCCACAACCTCTTATCATCAACATACTGAGCTGGCCAACATATTGAACTTCATTGTACCACTGATAATCTGCAACTTATTTTATTACAATTTTCTCAATATCCTCGACATATACAACCTTAAAGACATTAATGCTAATAGTGTTGACATCAATGACAACCACATATCAGCAACATCCAACAATCTCCCCCTTTGGCATTGATGGAAACACATGATGTGAAAAACACCATCAACACAACTTTCTCTTAGCACTTTCTCCCCTTTAGATTTTCACAGTTTTTCATATGAATCTTCTCCCCCTTTAACATCAATGAAAAAGATATACATTATCTTTCTCCACACAAGCTTTGAACCACATTTTTGAACATCTGACTACTCCCCTTGAGTAGCAACCACCACAACATCAATCTGGATCAAGATATGACTATGAAATGCACGAATTGATGCAAGTCAATGCATCTTAGTTCTAATTAGGAGGGGTAATCACCCTTAGCTTCCCTCTGAGATACTTAAAAATATCCTTAGGCAAGGGCTTGGTAAAGATATCTGCAATTTGTTCCTTAGTAGGCACATACTCCAATTTGACTTCCTTTTCACTTAGCTTCTCTCTCAAAAAGTGAAACTTGATAGATATATGCTTTTTTTTTAATGCAACACCAGATTCTTAGAAATGTTAATTACACTTGAATTATCATAGAATATAGCAATAGGCTCATCATACACAACTCTGATATCTTTTAACATCTGCTTCATCCACAATACTTGAGTACAATTGTTAGCAGTAACAATGTATTTTGCCTCTACAGTAGATAAAGAAATGGAATTTTGCTTCTTACTTAACCATGAAATTAGCTTATTTCCCAAGAAAAATGCACCGCCACTAGTATTCTTTATGTCATTCACATCTCCTACCCAATTAGCATCAGTAAAGCACTCAAAGTAAAGTCATCATCTTTAGGATACCATAGGCCAAAATCAACTGTCTCCTTCAAGTATCTGAAAATCCTTTTCACAGCTGTCACATGAGATTCCTTAGGATTAGCTTGAAATCTTGCAACAATGCATACAACATTCATGATATCAGTTCTAGTTTGAGTCAAATAGACTAATCCACTAATCATCGATTTGTATCTAGTCTAATTTTCTTTAGGTGAGTCATCATCTTGTGTCAACTTACATCCAGTCACCATAGGTGTACCAACCGGCTTTGAATCTTCCATACCAAACTTCTTTAGCAATTCTTTCACATACTTGGACTGAGATATAAAGATCCCTTTATCTAGCTGAGTAATTTGCAATCCCAAAAATAATTTCATCTTCCAATCATAGACATCTCAAACTCACTTTGCATCTCATCAGCAAACTTCATGCACAAACTATTATCTCCTCCAAAAATGATATCATCAACAAAGACTTCAACAATCAAATCTTTATCATGATCAATCTTAAAATACAAATTACTATCAATAGTACCTTTATTAAATCCAAGCTTCAACAAATACTTGTCCAATCTGGCATACCATGCCCTTGGGGCTTGCTTAAGTCCATGCAATGCCTTCTTCGACCGAAAAACCATATCTCCTTGATCAGTCAATTGAAATCCATCAGGTTGCTCAACATACACTTCTTCTTCCAGTTCACCATTTAGAAATGTTGACTTGACATCCATCTGATAAACCTTGAAGTTTTTGTAAGAAGCATAAGCAAGAAATAGTCTCACAACTTCAATCCTAGCAACAAGGGCAAAAGTTTCTTCAAATTCAATTCCTTCCATCTAAGAATATCCTTTACACACCAGTCTTGCTTTGTTTCGAACAACTTCACCTTGCTCATTCAATTTTTTTCTAAAGACCCATTTAGTTCCAATTACATTTTTGTCCTTAGGTCTAGGAACAAGAACCCATGTATCATCCTTCTCAATCTACAGTAATTCTTCTTTCATTGCTTCTATCCAATGTTCATCTTTGCATGCTTCATTGACACTGTTAGGCTCAATATTTGAAATCAAACAATATTCATCTACAATTCTTCTCCTAGTTTCAACGCCTTTGTTCTTATCACCTATGATATGATCTTCTAAATGATTTAGTCTTACATACCTTGGAGTCTTAGGATGCTCTTGAACTTCAGGCTCTTGTGATCTCACTTATGCACTTTCACTAGTTCCTTCCTCTTGATTTTTGCTGATTCACCGGAATGATCTAAACTTGATTTGAAGTTTGAACTTTCTTTCCTTTATCTAGATTTTCATTTTGATTGTTTGAATCATATCCACAGGTTCTGGATGGTCTAACTGTGTCTTCATCAACCTTGACATTAGCACTTTCAACTACTTTCCTCAATCTCTTATTGTAGCACCGGTAGGCCTTACTTTTAGTAGAATAACCAAGAAAGATTCCTTCATCACTTCCAGCATCAAACTGTCCTATATCTTCATCTCTTTTGATAAAGTATTTACTCCCAAAGATTTTGAAGTATCTAACAATAAGCTTATGACCATACCATAACTCATAAGGATTCTTACCAGTATCACCTTTGACTTGTACCTGGTTGAGTGTGTAAACAACAGTTCTCAAAACTTCTCTCTTGTAGATATGAGGAACATTTTCTTAGCATCATTGTCCTAGCAAATTCTTCAATTGTCGTGTTCTTCCTTTCCACAACTCCATTTTGCTGAGGGGTTCGTAGGGCAGATAATTGTCTCTTTATCCCATGCTTTTCACAAAAAGAATTAAACTCACCAGAAGTGAATTCACCACCTCTATCTGATCTCAGACATTTGATCTTCAGACCTGTCTTTGTCTCAACCATAGCCTTAAAGATCTTGAATTTCTCCAGAGCTTCATATTTTTCCCTTAAGAAAGTAACCCACATCATTCTAGAATAATCATCAATAAGTAACATGAAATACCTGTATCCTTGTAAACTTCTGACTCTAGAAGGACCACACAAATCGGTATGCACAAGTTCCAACAATTCATTTGAACAATATTGTTTGTTCTTAAATGAAATTTTAGTTTGGTTCCCTAACTGACATTCCTTACATATGACATTAGTAGGTTTTATCAACTTAGGAAGATCTCTCACTGCCTAAGTAGAACTTATCTTGATAATATTATCAAAGTTTACATGACACGTTCTCCTATGCCACAACCAACTTTCATCAACTTGAGCAATCAGACAACTTTTACCAGCAACATTTAGGTGAAAGATATTACCTTTTGTTTTTGTACCTAATGCAATTACATTTTCAGAACTTCCCAATATTCTACACTTTCCATTCTTGAATTGATGATTGTATCCCTTGTCAACCATCTGTCCAACACTTAAGAGATTATGCTTTAAACCTTCCACATATAGAATGCCATCAATATTATGCTTACCATCAAGAGAAATGGATCCTCTGCCACTAATAACACCAGCTTTGTCATCACCAAATCTTACAACACCACCATCATACTTTTCCAAGCTCACAAAATTACTTTTATCACCTGTCATGTGATGAGAACATCCACTGTCAATCACCCATTCATCTTTTTCTTCAACTCTGGCAGCTAGGGCTTTCTCTACATTTGTGCAACTAGCAGATTCAGTAGGCACCAAATCATTTTCCTTGATATAAATAAATACCCATTCTTCCTCACTTGCATTCTCTTTATCAGATTCATCATTTGTCACACCTTCATCAGCAACATAATAACACTTTCTTTGAAATCTAAGCTTGTTAGGTTTTGGCTTAGGAACTCTTTCTGGACACCTTGATGCAAAATGACCAATCTTATTGCAAGAAAAACATTTGATAGGCAATTTACCTTTATACTTACCTTCTCCTCTAGCTTCCCTCTTGACAATCAGTGCTTCAAGCTCGTCTAGTTTTCTCTCTTCTTCTTCAATCTCTCTCATTTCCTCCTCATACTTGGATATTTTTCTAGAAGAAATTTCTCCCGAATCATATCTCTGCATATCTTTTCTGGAGATAGTAGCCTTGAATGCAGATTTTGTCTTAGGAGGAGAATCGCCAAACTCACTTAACTCAAAAGCAGTAAGCTTACTGATCAACATGTCCCTAGTTACATTTGTCACAGTCTGGATCTCCTCAATAGCAGTAGCTTTGGATTTGTATGCAACAGGAAAGGATCTGAGCACTTTAGCAACAATCTTTGATTCTTCCAATTGTCCACCAACACATTTGATACTACACACAAGTTCATTCACTCTCTACATAAAAGAATTAATGTTCTCATCATCACCCATTCTCAACATTTGATATTTCCCTTTCAGGCTTTGCAGGTTACAAATCTTCACATGAGCATCACCTTCATACAAAGTTTCCAACTTTTTCCATATCTCATAAGCGGTCTTCAGATCCATAACATTTGTCATCTCGGAATCAGTCAGAGCACTCAACAATTCTTCCTTAGCCTTGATATTGTACTTGACATCTTTAATCTCAGCTGAAGTAGAAGGACCATTCAGTGGGAAGATATACCTATTCTTTTTAATTGTCCAATAGGGTTCACCAATGCATCTCAGATGACACTCCATTTGAGTCTTCCACAGAGAATAATTAGTTCTATCAAATCTTGGACTATCCTTCTTATATGTCTCCATCCCAGATCACCTCAAGTTGTTAAACTTCTTCCAAGGAACCTGCTCTGATACCAATTATTGGCAACACAAGGGCAGACAACTGAGGGGGGGGTGAATCAATTGTCTTAGAAATTAAACGTATTAAAATTATTAACCTTATTCTCAGATCTGATAAATAAACATGAAAGCATAAATCATCACCACATCAGAAACACACATAACACCAAGATTTTTTACGTGGAAACCCTATTAGGGGAAAAATCATGGTGGAGGTTAGTCCACAAGATTATTCCCTGTTAAAAGTATAAAGAAGAATAAATGGGGAATGCACATGCATTCAGGCACACTGCCTAGAGCTCATTGCTCCAGTACAAAAGGCTTATTTCCCAAAGGAAGACACATTGTCTTACAAAAACATTCATATTACATCTGCAAGATTTTGAACTGAGAAAATAGCATCTACTAATGCCTGATTATAGTTTCGATTAAGCACGTAAACTCTTTCACTCAATCACTCTTCTTCACACTCTGCTCTGCCTTCAAAAGATTAGAACATTGTTTGCACACAACACTTGCACACCATTCGCTCACATGCCTTCAAATGGAATAAAAAATCACTTATATATATCCACAACAAGAGATAATATCATCTACATGTCGGCTCAACAAAATAATAAAATGTGTACAAACTGTCGGCTCAATTCAATAAATAATTTTCAATGCACACCAACCAATGTCGGCCACAACATAGTGAAGACCTGTTGTGACCTTTTCACACATTGCCCCATTCAAAATGGGGACCCCTAATTTTTGCTCCATTCTGGTCTTTTTGGCTTTGTTTTTTTTCTCTCTCTCTCCGTCTGTCTCTTTTCTATGGTCTACTTTCTGGGGACGTTCCCGTCCGCAAGCTTAAACGTGAATTTGGCCAAGTCTAAAAATTAGGGTTTCCATCCTTTTGGTCAATCTGAGGTCGAACAAGGTAAATAAATTGAAAATTGAGATTAACGTTGATGTCAGCATGCTTCCAGCAGGCTTCCACTGAAATTTCATCAAATTCTGACTACTTACTATTTTTAGTAAGTGTGCAATTATGGGAAATCCTTCAGCATTTTTGTGAATCCAACAGTCACACTGCATTCAGAACACATCAAGTTACTCGTGTGCAAAATTTGAGCTGAAACAGACAACTTACTATTTTTAGCAGTTCAGCTTTCGGAGCAGATTTCAGGGCTTGGATGTAGAGTTTTTCAACGCATGTCTGCATATTCCTTCTAGGTTTTCAGAGACCTTCGCGACGATATAACATGCAAAATGAGACAACAACTTTCAGAGTTCAGCCTTCCGAGGCTATTTTTAGGGTTTGCATGTTAGGGTTTTCTTTGCATGTCGACATATTCTTTATGGGTTTTTCGAGAGCTATGCAGTGATGTGACATGCAAACAGAGATGATCACTTATTAAGGAACTTGCTATTTTTAGCAGGTGCATTCCAGCGGCTGCTTCCCAACACTTCAAAATCACGAGCTGATCGCAATGCAATAGAAACGAGAATAAACAAAGACCATTTGATATGCATGTAGAACAAATTAGGGTTTCCAGCTTCGAAGCTTGAAAAGAAGGGTTAAAAGTTAGAATTTTTGAAAACTGGTGTAAACCACCGTGATCAGCATCCTTCAATCTATCTGCTGGTAAAATTTGAAGACAAACAGAGCACTTGCTATTTATAGTAAGTCATTTTGGAAACAGGCTAAAAATAGCAAATCAGTTGCATGCGCCGATGTCAGCAGGCAGGTCACGTGGTGAGGAGCGCCTCATTCAAATTTCAGAGCAAACAGAGTTGTGGAGGTACCATAAATGAGAGGTTATTATAAATAGCAAACCACCTCCATAAATATGCTATTTTTAGCAGGCTCACCCGAAATGGCAGTGTCAGCAGGTTAATGGAGTCATGAGGATGTAGTGTTTGAAATTTCAAAATGATCTGAGCTTCGGAGATGCAAGAATTGAGGGACTTACTATAAATAGCAGGTGTGCAGGAACTGGCAAGGACGAGGAAAAATGACTAAGTCTGGAGTTCATTCTTCACCACCTCCAAAATGCACCCAGCTGTAAGAGCCAAGCATGGAAATATTCTAAGTTAAAATTTCATCCACCTCCCTATGTCAAATGCGCCCAAGAAGAAATTCTAAGGCGAGGGCAAGAAATTTTTTCTAAGGCACAGGTTTCGTCCACCTCCATAGGTGAAATGCGCCCACCTCCAGCTAGTAGCACTCAAAAAATTTCTAAGTATGAAATTCATCCTCCTAGAGGCATCAAATGCGTCCATATTAAGAGGAGGTCAAAGAGGTCAACGAAGTTTATCCTCCTGCCTAGCTAAAATGCGCCCAAGGAAGAGCTGAAGAAGCATAAAAAAAAATCTAAGTATAAACTTCATCCACCTGCCTAGGCAAAATGCGCCCACCCTCAAGGAGAAAGTTTAAAAAATTCTAAGTGTTGAAGTTATCCTCCTCACCCATCAAAATGTGCCCATGCAGCAAATGAGTCAAAGGAAAGTCAAAGAAGTTCATCCTTCAGCCATGCCAAAATGCGCCCACCTTGAGAGAGTTTGATGAGAAAAATTTCTAAGGCATGGAAATATCCTCCACCACCTCCCAAATGCGCCCATCCTTCATGCATGTTCAAATGCGCCTAAAAGGAAAGAAGTCAAAGGAGTCAACCAAAACTCATTCTCCTCCTAGGCTCAAATGCGCCCAAATGAGGCCATGTAAAGACAAAAAAAAAGGAAGTCAAAGGGTCACTTGTTGAAGGCGTTACAAGTTTCATCCCTCATGCATGCTAATATGCGCCCACCTCCAGGCAAGACATGCAAAATATATTCTAAGTTAAATTTCATCCACCTCCCTATGCCAAATGCGCCCATCCCTCTCACCCCCTCAAATGCGCCAAGAAGAAGAGAAAGTCAAAGGGGGGCGTTGAAATAAAGTTTATCCTCTTGCCAATGAGATATGCGCCATATGAAGAGTGTGGAGTGAAAAGTGGTAAACAAGGTGGAATTGAAGAGTAAAATGTGCTAGGCGTGGGAATTTTAAAATGAAAATGTCCCTCATAGAGTATAAAATGCGCCTAAGGTGATGGTGATGAATAATGCTAGGCGTTGAAGTTAGAAATATCCTCTTCAAGTGTGAAGTGCGCCTAAGATGATGTAAGTGTTGCTAGGCGTTGGAAATGCTAAGCCTACAAGGATGAAGACAAATAAAATATGCTAGGCGTTAAAATCAAAGGCATCTTCTATGACATACAACACGTGCCCGAGGCATTTAAAAAAAATAAAAATTGTGCTGAGTGAGTTGAGAAAAATATTTTCTCACTGCAGGAGAAATGACTTGAAGATGGAGGAATAAAATTTTTTGGGGCAAAATTTTCAAAGTGGTTCAAAATTTTTCTAAGGCAAAATATTTTCTTCCTTGGGAAAATTCGCCTAGACTTGGAGGTGATAAGATTTTCCTAAACATGGATGAATTGCCAGAGATGAAGCCGGACAGTGCTAGCATTGCAGGTTGATAAAAAATTCAAGTCAGAGCAACAAGAAATGTTCACAAGAATTGAGGAACGGGATTAAAATTGTTGAAAATATTTTCTAAAGGTTCAAAATTAAAGAAAATCAAATGAACCCGTTTGTTGTACACCCATGAGTTCGATGCATTCTGAAGAAAATTTTCTTCTGGGTATTGAAGATTGTCAACGAGGAATGGATTTTATGTCTCCTGCACTTTGCCAAGGCTTTCAGGATGGAGATTTTTGATCGGTGCTCAAATTATGAATTTTCCTAAGGGAAATTTTAAAATTTTCTAAGGCAAAGTGAAGAAAATGTGTTTTCAAGGTAAAATCCTCCAGACGATGAATTTGAAAGGAACTGCCTAGGTGAATTTGCTTAAATCCTTCATGAAGATAGTCTTCTTGAGCCAGAGATGAATAAAATCAAAGTTGTCAGAGCTCCAGCAAGTGAAGTGAATTCCTTGAAGAAGATGCAGTAGAAGTTAACACCTTCAAAAGATGATCTTAAAAGTACATCTTTTAAATACGCCCTTGAGGAGGTTGAAATTTGGCTAAGGCATGAAGAATTTGAACGCAAAGTTGGCTAGTGAAGGCGATGAACGCTTGGAAGTTAGAGTGTGAAAATCCTGGTAAGTAAGTTGAATTTATATTATGAAATGTTCTAATTATCTTCTCCTTGCTTGTTTTGCAGGAGGGACGTCAAGACCAAGCGGTGATGACTTAGGAAGATGAATCAAGTACTACACAAATACGTTTCAACCTCGAAGGAAGAAAAGTTGCGAAAAGTGGCTAAGTGTTGAGACTTAGTATAACTCAAGTGTCAAAGAAGAAGTTGAAGAACAACGTCAAGAAAGAAGATCGAGAACAGTGTGAACGCGTCTACAAACAGGAATCTTCTAGAAGGATGGTGGACATTAATGGCTCATTTATTACTCCACTCTCCTTTGTGGTTTTTAGGGTGAATCTTGTTTAGGGCTGAGGTGGCACAATCTAGGCCATCCAGCCAATTGTAATCTGAGCCGTTCGTTGGACTTGGCCAACTATAAAAGGGGGAGTCCCCCTCATTTGTATCTCATTAGAAATTAGAATTAGATCAGAGTTAGAATAGCAGAGGAGTAGAGAGAATTTGCTACAGTAGAAAGTAGAGTAGTTTAGATTGAAAAGGAAGGAAAGTCTTCCCATTGAATACTTTGTAAGAAGTTGTCATGAATGCTTTCATAATAAAAGAATTTTCATTGATGGTGATTTCTTCTTTGTTATGAGTAGTTGTTGAGGCTTCTTCGTCCTTCTAATTCACGTAGCATCTTGAAGTAGCTTAAAGTGAAGTAGATTTCATTTCATGCAAGTCCTTAGTAATTGTGGAATGTGGTGCTCGATTTGAACAAGACTTCGCTTGTCCATACCACTAGCGGGCTCGCTGATGGTGGGTTCGCCTTGCGTGGTCAACTGGAACTTTGTGAAACTTAACTTCAATTATGGTTTATATGCTGGCATGCGTCGTTGTGATGGTGTCTTCATGCTAAATCGTGATCTGAATATCTTGAGTCACTCCTCTAAAGATTGCACCAGTTCCGCAGAAGCTGTCCGAAGTGAGGCAAAACAGAGCTTGGTTGAAGTCTGTGAGAATTGATCGCTGTGTCCCACACTTTAGAGTAGACTAGAACATTCTTATCCCTACACTCATTTAAATTCAGTTCATTTCTGGTTAGAATTAGGAAACTTGTGCTCACTTGCCAAATCATTTAACCCACGTGAAGCCCTTAATCCGCTATCTGCTGTCAGCTGCCGAACAATTGTGTAAGTCCCCTTGAAATACCAGCAAAATCACATCAGGCCAACTAAGACTATTCGCACTTAAGGAACCTTGGAGTTAAATGTATGATCTATCTCGCAATCTTAGCATGCAGGAAACTTTGTTCAAGAGAGGATAGGGTATCCGTTGGGAAAATTTATTCTGTGTTGGTGCGGTCGCAAAAACCACGTCAACAAGACCCAAAATAACATTCACAAACATGAAACACCTCCAAAAATTATGCCTCGAAGATCCACAAAATGCTACAATCACCCTATCAACCATGAACATGAAAAACATGAACACAAAAGAAAATCACCAATCGTGAGCACAACGATCAATGCAGATGTACAACACATATAAATAAAAAACTAGAAACATCCACGAGCATCATGAATCACCATAGAAGCATCCACAACAACTCAACTTACTAGAATCACATCATCTTCTTTTAGGAACACCAATTAAAGCAACATAAAAACTGTTAGAGCACAACTGCCCATAACTCGATCAAATCTTCATGCGGATCTCTAAAACTTAACGTGGATAAACTATATATACTCAAGAAAAAACCCTTTAATCCACAACCTCTTATCATCAACATACTGAGTTGGCCAACATATTGAACTTCACTACACCACTGACAATTTGCAACTTATTTTATTACAATTTTCTAAATATCCTCAACATATTCAACCTTAAAGACATTAATGCTAATAGTGTTAACATCAATGACAACCACATATCAACAACATCCAACAAATTCAACTGTTTCTTCATCATTTGATATATCACACTTTATGCAAGTCTATTATGTCAAAATTAAAATCAATAAAAATCAAAGTGTTTTGCTACAAGATTTAACATCCAAATTCAAAGGCAAAGCAACATCATTCTTATTTGAGGTTTGCAATGGGATCAATAAAGTAGAAGTTTAATTTGTGTTTTCAAGTTCTTTTAATTTCTAGTTTTTTTATTTCATTACACACTATTATATGCAATATTTTTAGTATTTTTCTATATAATTGATTAGTAAGAATCAAATCTATAACGTTATGAAGTTTCTATTTATTTATGCAAATATTATTTATCTCTATTACATACTTTTATGAAGATCAACATTCTATGTTCCAATCTTTGACATGTAACTTGTGTGGAGATTATTTTAATATATTTTATGTTATATTTGTTACGTATAATTTAGATATGAAAATAGTTATAAAATATCTAGCTGGGAATGTTACAAAGATATTCTACAATAACAAGGTGTGGATAAAAATCAAAACACAACTAACATATATTAAAAAACTAAAACTATAAAATAAATCTTGAGTAAATAAAATAAAATCTCTTACGAGTTATTTATAGTTAAATTATTTAGTTAAAAGTTATTTTATTTATTAGAGAATTATTTTATTTTGTTTTGTTTACATGAGAGTTATTTTATTGTATTTAAAAAATATTTTATAGTGTTGTAGTTTATTTTTTAAATATATGTTGTTTGTGTTTTAGTTTTCATTTATATGGTCATAACATACACTCTATGTCTTACTACCAATATAAAACACCTCTCAACTTGATAACATATATCTATATTAGTATTTATTACACTAAGAGATATTCTGCAATAATAACTTGACAATGAGTCTCGTGTTGTGATGTACATGAACACTAAAACATAATCAACATATATTTAAAAATAAAATAAAAAATAAAAAATATAGCTAACATAATTAAATATAGAAATAAAATATATAATTTAAAATAAATATTAAAATATATATATATATATTTTTCTTTGTCAATAATAGAAATAAATATACATTATAAACTAATAAATTTTTTATTTAGTAAAAAAAATATTTTTTTACATTTAAAGACATGAATTTTAAAATATATATTAAAAACTACAAATGAAACTTTTAAAAAAATATATATTATTTACTACTCTTGTCAATGTAAAAATAAAATTAGTTCATAAGGGCATGGTGTGTTGGTTAATAATTGGTAATGTTATTGATACCACCATGGTTCAAAACTTTGCTAGACCATTGAGCTTGTAGGTTTTGACTATATATGTTAAAGTAAGGGGTAATTTGACAATTACCATAATTAACGTCTTTGAACATTATATGAACAACCAAAACATATACCTATTTGTAATACAATTTTTTTATTATCTTGAAACTTAATTTCATTAGATTTTTATTTTGGTGAAATTTTCTTATTCTTATTGAAGTATTATTATTGTATCAATTGATATTTGGTAGTATTTTTAATTGGTTACTATCAACTATAATTTCCAATATTTTATGAGTCATTACATGACACTTAGTTCAATGTATATAGGGGGTAAAAATAAAATATCTTGTACAATTGTAAGGGAATTAATCATACTTAAATAAATATATTGATTAATTAATTAAATATAATTAATTGGAAAAAATAATTAGATATAATAGTTGTGACATATAATTGAAATAAAAGCATAAAAATTAAATGGGAAAATAGGTGCATTGAGCTCTAAGATTAAATATGAAAATTTTGGTATTGTCTATGTTGGATTAAGTTGTCACAATAAAAAAAACTAATCATATTTATCCAATATGCTCTTCAAAATATCTATTATCTTATAATTGATGTAGATCAATTATGTTCCCTATGAGGTTGTTTTTGATGATCACAAACATTATGTGGCATGTGGAATTGATATGATAGGAAGTGTGCCTAAGAATCAATTTACCTCACCTTCCAGATATTTGAAGCTATGCAGATGATGTATATAAACCCCTTTGAGGATTTTTCCAACTCAATAGGTGAAAATGTTATCCTAGGTTAAAACCCTTGTTGGACCAAATTAACAATGATGAGAAAGATCAAAACTAATATGTATAGACATTTTGATGGTTTATGTGATAGTCATGTGGATTTGATTCTTTTTTTTCTCTTTAGAATTGGAGTGTGCTCTAAGTATACTCCTGGTCAACTCACCTTGCATTCATCATTCATTTGTATGATTTTAATTGCATAATAAATATCTTTGAATACAATGGAATAGCAAGAAGTGGCATAAGGTGTGTTAATTTGGATCATAATGGTTAGTAAGAAGGGCATGAGGACAATGAAATTTGAATTTGATGCCCTAGATTTCAAGGTTCATTTCTATATTTTATGAGGTTGATATAGTTCAATCTTACATCCTATAGAAATAATTTGAAGGGATAAAGTGCTAATTGAAATTAATGTAAGACATGGGTAAAATAGGGATGGATAGGGATCAAATTATGAGTCAAGACTAACATAAGTATGTCACGTCAATATGTTACCACATGAGACACATCGCAAGACTAAATGGGAAATAACATGAGTATGATAATTTCACCATTATATTTTTCTCCCACTTTAATGTGCATGTGAATTTAATATGAAAATGCATTTCAAAGGCCAAATTAAAAGTAAATATTCAAACATTGGCAAGAGGATATGAGTCCTTAACATACCAAATAATTCTAACGATGTATTCTCTGATGATGTGATATTGAAGGAATGGCGATAGGGAGCCATAGTGTTGTATTGTAGGCTAGGGCTTTTAGGCCTTAGTAGTGGATTGGGCCTTCCCTCCATTTCCCAGTTTAGCGTGCAGGGGTTTTTGCTAGTGCGAGGGTAGCCTTTGATTAATGTGGGGTGTTGCATGCAAGGTTAGGGGTACTTTATTTGGTCTATTTTTTGCAAGGTGTTATCATGAGGAGGATTTGGCGTGGATTTTGGGGTTTTTCTTTGGTATGTTTTTTGTAAGGGGTTTTTGTGAGAAGGATTCAGTATGGGGGTAATGTTACAGAGGGTGGTGAGCAATATTTTTTCCTTTATCTAGTTTCCTCACTACTTATGGTGCTAGGAGAGGATTATGGGCTTTTTGACAATGAATTTTTCTAAGATTTTATTAGGGTAGATCCATCCCCATTAGACCATTCCAAAGCAATCGATTTTTTAAGAAAAGCCTTAAATGAGGGGAGCTCATCTTCGATAGAGGGTCCTTGGGCTTCGAAGGTAAATGGTTGTATAAAAAGAATTCTCTCTCATCCAATTTTAGTAATTCAACCAAATTCAATAATAAAGGATGTTAACTATTTGAGTAGCCATGATTTAATTTGAAAGTTTATGGGGATTTTCCTTTCTCAGCTATTTTTGGAATTGTGGGCTCATCAAACTTGGAATCCAGAGGGAGATATGGAGGTTATGTAGACAAATAATAACTATTTCATGATGGTTTTTGTAATATAGGGGGATTTACTACTCACAAGTTCTCTTCGTTCAGAGAGCCTCATGGGGCGAACTGCCCTATACTACCTTAATGGAACAACAACGAGAGTTTCAGAATCTAAAAGAGTAGGTCACAGAGATTTTCTAGATAGACTGTCAAGCTCTTGGCCAAAGGACGACAATGCGGTCCTAGAGGCACACTGGCATTTCATACAGACCATAGAACGAGAATGTCTCAAAAAATAGCAAAGTGAATGCTTCTATCTGATTGCTAAGAACTTACAGAATATAGGGAAATAACAGAAATTGATAGAACTAAAATAAAGAAGTAGAGATGACAAAGATAAGGAGGAGAAAGGAAACACCTACAACCACGTGAATGATGAAGCTTCTAGCTCATGGGTTTCTTCAACACCACCTCCACCAAGAGCACTCAAGGCTAATGGGGGAGAAAATAAGAGGAACTCAAGCCTCTGCTACCATGGTGTTTTGTTCCACACTTTCTCTATTGAAGTGGTGGAGTGTTGATGTTGCTGCTATGAAGTGTAAAGTGTTTGGAGATTGAAGAGATGGTGAAGAAGTTGCTTGGAGCTTGTGAATGAAGTGCAGAAGTTGTGAAGAGATAGTAGAAGCTGAAATGCATGTGGAAGGAGTGAATTTGAAGGAGAGATGAAGAAAATGGCCATATTCAGGTTGATTGGCCGAGGAGGGCGTTATAAATCAACCCCTAATGGGAAGTGTAACACCTTTGTAGGCTCTGGATGCGGGAATCTATCAGGGACGTAAGCGCACCATGCAGACGTCTACACGTCGCATAGGCTCCCCAATAGAAATGCCTCCATCGATGCTCAAAACAGGCACCAAGTGTGATGCAAGAAGTGGGCTTAGGTGGAATTAAGCCTCCGAACTTGCTTTTCTAAGGCGGATAAAGGAAAAAAAGGGGATTTTCACATGGGGTGCAAATTCACTCTTATACATTTTTCCCCCACTTTAGCAAGCATGAAAATTGATGAGTGCTTGGTAAAGTAGATCAAGAAAGAGTAGAGTTAGAAATGTATACCTGAATTATTGAGGAAGTGGACCGCAATCTAGCGAACCTGAAAGTGCAAGGTCAAAAGAGGACTTCATAATTTCGCGGAACTATGAAGCTGGAGAGAGAGCATATACTCGGGATGAAGAAGGTGCAGATCTTTGATCCAGTATATACACAAGAGGAGAGAAAGATGGAAATGAACAAAGCGCATGGTGAAAGCAAAACCCGCTCAGGAGTAGAACCCGCACCACAAAGTAAGTGTGTGATAAAAGCAAACCTCGCTCGAGGAGGAAAACCCGTATCACAAAAGAGATGATAAAAGCAAACCTTGCTCAAGGAGGAGAACTCGTATCACCAAGAAGCGCATGGTGAAAGAAAAACCCGCTCAGGAGTAGAACCCACACCATAAAGGAGGTGATAAAAGCAAACCCCGCTCAAGGAGGAGAACCTGTATCACCAAAAGGTGCATGGTGAAAGCAAAAGCGGCTCAGGAGTAGAACCCGCACCACAAAAGAGGTGATAAAAGCAAACCATGCTCGAGGAGGAGAACCCGTATCACCGAAAAGCGTGTGGTGAAAGCAAAATCCGCTCAAGAGTAGAACCCGCACCATAAAGTAGGCATGATAAAAGCAAACCCTGCTCGAGGAGGAGAACCCGTATCACAAAAGAGGTGATAAAAGAAAACCCTGCTCGAGGAGGAGAACCTGTATCACCAAGTAAGTATGTAAAGGAGCTCTATAGGTTCTCGGTCCTGCAAAGCGAGTAAGCAGATAGTCACGCAAACCATCGTCAAGTTGAAAGGATTTCAAAGGGGTCCCTTGGGAACCCTTCAAAAGGAAGAGGGGTCCACTCAAGGGCTGCACTATTTGAAAAGCGAGGTCTAGTTAGGCTACCCTCAAGCTAGATGCAAAAGTTGTGAAATAGGTCTAGTCGGGTTGCCCCCAAGCTAGAAGCTAATGAATTCATTCGAGAGGAAAAACTTTCAAAGAGGTTCCTCGGGAACCGTTCAAAAGAGAAAAGGGGTCCACTAAAGGGACACTTCACTTGAAAGACATAGAGAAGAAAGGGGGGTCCTTAAGAAGGACACGCATCTCTGAAATGAGTTATCACTGCCCCCGAATCATGCAAAATACTTAGAATAGGATAGAGGTGAACCTCAATATCACTTGTCAAGCAAAGAAAAGGAAGGTGCACCAATCAAACGGGAGTTTGATGGAACCTAAATCAAGAAGTTTTTGAATTTTGTCCTTCAAGGCTTTACATTCGCTAGTGGAATGGCCAAGCACTCGATGGTATGCACAAAAAGGATGTTCTCCTTCATCATGTTTATGAATTTTATCACATGTAGGAGAAGGAAGAGTGATTAAGTGGGCTTTTAGAAGCCGCAACAAGATACACTCTTACTCAGATAAAGGATGAGGAGTAGGAAGGAACCATTTCTCTTGTGGAGAAAGGTTTGACTTCTCACAAGAAGAAGAAGAAGGCACAAAGATAGAATACAAAGGCGGATAAATCAATCCACGAGAATGAGGTTGAATGGAATTCATGTCACCATTCAACTGTGGTTTTCGTTTAGATTGTTCATTCAAGCAACCAAGCCCTAGATTACGCTTATGAAGCAAAAATTATATAGGGACCTAAATTCCTTGCTTGTTACACCCACAACCTTTACGCTCATAACCATATTTAGAGACAAGCTTAAAGCCAGGGCCATAATGCATTTGTAGATCTTGAAAAGGAGGATCTTCATAAAGAGAATTGTCCAAACAACGAAGATCACACTCCTTTATGAGATTGCCATTATCCTTCTTAATAGGACTACCGGAATCAACCTCCTTAACATAAGTATGGCCATCTTCCTTAGAAGGAGGATCAACACCAAGAACATTACAATTTACATTCACCTTACCCCGCGATACAAAAGAGGAAGCATCTTCGATAGCGGGTGTGGATGATGTTGTTGGAAGGTCTAAGCGGATCAGGTTGACTTTATATTCCTGGATAAAGGAACCTGTAAAGTCTAAGGAACCTCAATCATCACCAAGACATGAATTCCTTTGAGGAGAGGTAGGAGTAGACTGAAGCAAGTCCCACAGTGAGACCTTATCCGGAGTAACCCGAGGTTGCTCAACAAGATTGTAATCACTAAGTGCTTTAGTCGTAGGTCTAGGAGCTAAAGAAAGACCTAATTCTTATTCATTCTATTCTCATAAGTATGGGCTACTGCTCTATAAGAGGGAGCCTTAGAAAGATCAAGAGAACCACCATCAAATGGAACACCATCAATAGAACAAACCCTTTTAGAAGAAGGACTAGCTGGAGTCACGTAAATAATTGGTCTCTTAGGCCTTTGAGAGGCAGTGGAGACACATACTGCATTTACAGAATCGTCACAACTAGTAGAACAATTACTTGAATACATACTCTCAACATCAATCCAAACAGGATCAAATGTGGAATAGTTATTTGAAAGAACATTCTGAACATTGATCTAGGGAGAATCAGATGTGGAAAGAGATTCATCATTTGCTAATGCAACCTCTCTAGGAAAGAGTGCATCAGAACAAAGATGAGATTTACCATTCACCAATGCATCATCTCTAGAAGAGAGTGCATTGGAAGGTATAAGAGACTCATCATTCACGAATGCATCATCTCTAAAAGAGAGTGCATTGAAATTAAGGGAAGGTAAAGTAACATTAAGAAAGGTATTAATGATTTCACCTTCTTGCAACAAAATATCCTCTGAAGCAAGAGGACATTCGTGGGAAGGATCAAAAATATCAAGTGACATAGGAAAATCCAAGTCACCATCACATGCATTAAATGGAATATCATTAATATTTTGAACAAACTTAGATACAAAACTAATAAAAGAAGATATTAAATCCATTACAATTTTTTTGGTATTTTGTATGTTCTAGTAATTCACGTTTTTGAAGGTCTCCAGAGCGGAATTTGAGGTTGGAACTTGTGCCAGTCCCTAAAATTCAACTGTTGAAGGCACTTGTATTTTAGAGACTAAAAAAGTTCTCTAGGAGACCTTTCCAATGGTGCAAATGGTTCTAAATTCTGAGCACCGAGTCAAAACTTATGACCCTGCCAAGTAGGGGTAAATAAATTCCTAGTTTTTCGAAGAACACTATTCTTCATGTCAATTTCACCAAAATATAATATAGGGGGATTCGCTACTCATGAGTTCTCTTCATTCAGAGAGCCTCATGGGGCGAACTACCCTATACTACCTCAATGGAACAACGAGAGTTTTAGAATCCGAAAGAGCAGGTCATAGAGATTTTTTGGACAAACTATCAAGCTCTCGACCAAAGGACGACAACGCAGAAAATGGACGACAGTGCGGTGTGTTGGCTTCCCAGAGGCGCGCTGGCATCTCGTACAGACCAGAGAATGAGAATGTCTCAGAAAATAGAAAAGTGAATGCTTATATCCGATTGCTAAGAACTTACAGAATATAGGGAAATAACAGAAAGTGATAGAACTAAAATAAAGAAGTAGAGATGACAAAGATAAGGAGGAGAAAGGAAACACCTACAACCGTGTGAATGATGAAGCTTCCAGCTCATGGGTGTCTTCAACACCACCTCCACCAAGAGCACTCAAGGCTAATGGGGGAGAAAATGAGAGGAACTCAAGCCTCTTCTACAATGGTGTTTTGTTCCACACTTGCTCTACTGAAGTGGTGGAGTGTTGATGTTGTTGCTATGAAGTGTAAAGTGTTTGGAGATTGAAGAGATGGTGAAGAAGATGCTTGGAGCAAGAATTGCGAATTGAAACCTCTGAAATAACACTAGAACTGTTAGATTTCCAAAAATCAATGGTGGTCATTTTATTACTTATTAAACAACCAAAATAATATTTTATCATTAACTGGCTACCAATAGTTGAAGGTCGCTTAAGTTATGACAAGCCTTTGGAGTTATCATGGTGACCGACCCCTCGACCTAGGTGAATGAATCACGATGGGTTTGAGAAATGAATGGTCGAGGCAGGGAAGTGCCATGTAGAACGATTAGAACCATTGAAGGAACTATAGCAAGGTGTGAAATATTAAGGAAATATTAAGGAACTAGTGTTAAAGCCTGTGCTACTAAAGGAGCCTTTTAAGCACGTGTTTTAAAGGTAAGAAAGACATCTTAATCTGGGTCGTCGATCTAGTTTGAGGCTTATGCACAGGTGAATGGTCTTAAGGTAAAGAGCACACAAATGTGAAGCACCAGATTTAATCTGGGCAGCTCCCTGCCTCCCCATTGCTGAAAGTTACACACGGGTTAAACCCAACAAGGAAGCGGGGAGGCTAAAAGTTGAAACGTGGATTTTCTAGCAGGTAACTTGGAATAATATTGTCACAATTTTTTCAAAATAATATTGTCACATCAATGATTAAGGATTCAAGTGGTGAATTAAATGTTAAGTGTGAGTATTTGATGTCATTATCTTCGTTCTAACTTCTATATATACTTCACCAACTTGATGTTCATCATATCATTTATAATATATTTGGCTTTGATTTCTTTCTTCTCTATTCTCAATTTAACTGTGATATTATGGAGTCTTCATGGCATGTCATGCTACCCAAATGTTTTTGGGAGAAAAGAAGGGACGATGCATACGACAAATGAAAGTTGGGTATGGTTTTAACAATTCCTTGTGTGTAGGTTGAGGATGTTATAAGAATAATTGTGGGCATGAAATGGCTTCAGAACAACCCGCATGCTCTATATTTTGAGGTAGCTTCGACTTTCTTGTCCAATTGCATGGACATTTTGCTCGATAAATATTTTGTGAAGATGCTAGCAATATGTTATTTGCATCCTTTCATTTACTCTATTTCTTCATTGGAGTTGGCACTGGAGCATTACAATTTTGAAAGTGGGTTAGTGCCTATTGGTGGAATCTTCCAGAAAGAGGAATTGCATGATTCTACAATGTAGGCTCTTTCCCTAGTTAATATGAGATGGGTTTTGCTATGTGATACGAAAAATGAATCATTAAAGAGTCTAGAGTTTTGAAGGAAGGTTTTGGGTGATTCACTTTTCTTCTCTCTTGTTACTTTTTAAATTCGATTCACCTTCTACTCAAACACCTTGTTGATGACCTTAGCTAACGTTACAAAAAAAATAGTAATAAATTGTGTGACGTGTCACGTGTCTATATTTTATTGTACATCGTAACAGTTCTTGTAATATGTATTTTGTGACTATTTTTTTGTCACGGTTAGTGGATTTTTGGCCAAGCTAGCTATGTACTATGTACTTCAATCTTTAGCAATAACTACTTAAATTAAAATACTTTTTGTGGCTCCATTCTTATAAATCATTTTTGCTTTGATCAATATAAAAATGTGGCTTTTAAAACTAATAGTAATTATCAACATATAGTTTTGATCATAAGTAAGCAAAATTTATTGTGACTTATTAGTGGACATTGATAATGAGTAAGGTAAAATAAGCCATTTAATTCTCTCTTTCAATGCGTCGAACTACTCTACCTTTCATTTATTCAATTGAAATTCTCAATCTTTTTGAAGAAAGTGTGGTTGCGGTATTGTAGGCGGCAGCAAGGATTAATGCCATATAAACATCTGAAGCAATTGATTGGATAGCTTTATATTGAAAATTGCACAATGTACTGTATAATCGTAGATGGTGATGTCATTAATCTAGTGATCTAGTGAAACAATATTTGTAATGATTTCATATCATTTGAGTGGCACTGGCGATTTTGACAACTTGTCAGCTTGAGGTACAGTTTGCATGTATCCAGACGTCGATCAAATTAAACATTTTAATTGTAAATGTAAGGCTTAAGTTACACGAATCGATTAAGTTGGTTTTTTGGTTTGTGTGAATCACTATTATCATTATACCCAACTTGGTTTTTTGGTTTACGTGAAATGCGATTATCATTATACCCAGCCTCACATGTGACATGAGTCACAAGTAAACAGGGATCAAGCTGGTAGCGGCACTAGTGGCCCATAAATAGGGATAGTGAGCACAACTGAAATCATTTGTTGAAGGCTAAAGGCTTTACTAATGAGTGCAATGTTCTGAATTGTCATAAGGGTATTCATTTTGTAGGGTTAATAAGGATTCAGGAAGAAGATGATGTGGTATTATTGAGGATACTCTAATTTTTCCTGCCTCCAGTTATGTAGTTATAGAGTAAAAGACCAATTTCCTTCAAGTTCAAAATGGGTGGAATTGGAAAGAAGTTGATCTGGTTAACCTGACTTCTGAGGTAGGTTTTGAACCAGGATGAGGAGCTCTGATGGAGATAAGTGTTATCCTATTGCATGGAGGCTACGTGCAAAAGATGGGAGTAATTTTACTACCCCTCATCTTCTGCATGACTCTGGTTCTCAAAGGGGATAAGTACATTTTGTATCTTCACAACTCCCATTTCCCCAGCATGGTTCTCTAGGCAAGCCCCATGCATTTATTTTGAGAGCGCATGATTTCCCAGGAAAGTCTCATACATTTATTTTCAGTGCCACTGCCCATGGTTGAAAGTACCATGCATTTATTTTTAGAGCGACATTTGTATTACGTTGTCACCAGTGGTCCAACAGAAGCTTGACACATTCATTTGTATTTGTATTATGTAAAGTAACATATATTATTTATACAAAATAGGAGCTTGGTGCTTGCATGCTCTACTCATCTTTAAAGAGATATGTAATCATGTGACATTGTAATTTAGTTGTAATAAAATAAATGGTTTTGTTGTGTTATTCTTCGTTATTCATTTACAGTAAATAATTATTTTCTAAGTTTAGTGTCTATGAATCTATTCAAATCATTTTTTTTCCTTTAAGAAATTAAGTATTATCTATTTATGAAATAATTGCATGCAGATTTAAAAAGTAAAACATAAAGCAATACAAATGAAAAAAGAAAGTTGCCATCAAATTGACAAAAAACATTATAAACACTCAAAAATTGACACTCTTGTTAGGGTTTACCGAAATATTATTGATTTCTAATTTTTTGTTGACCTTCTCCCCTAGTTCCCGATATCATTATTCATTTTATTAAGTCCTTTGCAACGTTAAGTTACTGGCCCCTTGGTCTTGATGTCAATCTTGGCACACTAAAGTTTAAAACAACTTTAAAACACATGTTTATTGTTTATATCATAAATTACTCAAGTTTCAACCATTCGATGAACATTTGATGTATGGTTGTAGTTGCATTTCATAATGAAATGCACAGAGTGCTAGGCTTGCGAAATTAAACCTCTGGAATCACCCTATAACCATTAGATTTACAAAGATCAACGATTTAGAATTTGTTGTCAATGTAGGACAACCATGTACTAATTGTGTAGTCCGGAAGCAACACGTTGAAATTTCAATGTTTCATTCACTTTAATTTTTTGTTGATCTCCCTCAATTCCCGGTATCATTATTCATTTTATTAAGTCCTTTGCAATGTTAAGTTACTGAACCCTTTAAAACACATGTTTATTGTTTATATCATAAATTACTCAAGTTTCAACCGTTCGATGAACATTTGATGGATGATTGTAGTTGCATTCCGAAAAGAAATGCACATAGTGCTAGGCTTGCGAAATTAAACCTCCAAAATCACCCTATAACCATTAGATTTGTACAAAGATCAATGGTTTAGAATTTGTTGTCAATGTAGGACTAAATGGCTTGTTTTAAATGTTGTCAGCCATGTACTAATTGTGCATTTCTAAATGCTATTAGCCATGTACTAATTGTGTAGTACAAAAGCAACACATTAACATTTCATTCACTTTAATGTTAAAAAAAAAAAACACTTTCTACTGCTAAGTGATTTTCTTTTTAAGTGAGAGGGTCAACACATGGGGAGATTTCAGTCTTCAAATTGCTCATTGCATTGCACCACCCTATTCTGGGTTCCACTGTTCCACTTCCAACAAATCCATTCCAGTTTCCCCAACTGTCAGCATTAATCTTTTCAAGATTCAAAATCCGGGTAAGTGAAAGAATTCCTGTGGCTACATTTCATCATTTGACGTTTCTTAAAATCTTATTTTTTCAAACTTTGAAGTTTGGGTTTAGGGTTGAGAGACTTAAGAATTAAGAAAAATTAAGTAGGACTAATAGGGAATTCACAATTTCACATTGTATAAGCATGTCTACCACTATTACCACTAGAGCAATGTCAAATAAAAAAATACATTATGCAAAATTGCTTAAAACCTTAGGTTTCACTGATGAATACCATGATATTTATGATCCTAAAATCTATGGTAGGTGTACCTCTGAACTTAGATTTTCATCTCAGAATAAGGCTGCAAAGAAAATGCAAGTTAATAGTATCAGTACACTATGGGTAACTAGATTAGGGCGCATGATGTTACATGAGGTTTTCCCTTGCCCAAAATTTATCATGGTTTGTGCCCACAATTATGATGATAACAAAAGAGTAATTGTTAATAAAGATAGAAAAGAAGAATTGTTATCCATTAATGCATAAGAACTTGGAAAAGCATTGGGGTTTACAACCAAAGAATTTGGAAACGTCCACATTGACCTAGAAAAGCTTGCTAGTGATTATGAAGCAGTGGATGAAAGGGATAAAAAGGATTTCATAAATAAAATAATTTTGGATACCAAAGAAGTTAGAAACAAATTGAAAGGTGATCATATGCCTCCTTATGATTTTGATATTTTTAAACCATGGGTTCAAGATACTATTTCCATGCTAGCATTTTGCCTTGGATTGGATAACAATTTGTAAGTGGGTGCAAGCCTCCTTGAAATGGCATATAATATCCATTATGGTGTTCATGTCAAATATAACTATATTGAGCACATTGTATAATCCATGCATAAATAATTTTTAATGATTAAAGGAGGTCCCACCAAGACATTTAGGTTCACAACCTACTTATGCTATTTTTTTCTACTCAAATTTCGAGGAATGTTTCAGACCAACAAGCTTTAGATTCAATCCTATAGTAATGCTCAGGAAAATCAAATGGCTCCAGTATATGATTGGACCACTAAGATAAGGATGCATGATTCTCGAAGGAGCTATAGTCATTTTGTAGACTACTTTTTAGGCTCCATTGCATCAAGCAATTACAAATACTCCAATGCCTAGATTGCTTGTCATGTAGAAATTGAATTCAACTAGGAAAAGAAATACAATTGGTTGATCGGTACTTAATGGAAGAATATATTGTGCTATGATTTTATGGATCAGGAGTAGAACCATACAAACTTCCAATACATGTGATAAAAAGGGTTTTTGCATTGGAATATGTAAGGCAGATGAAGAGTATTGATGAACTACACTTTGTCAATCAGGGGAAGAAGACCTTATTTCCTTCTTTACCTTTTTCATGTGGAGGGTTCACATTCGAGAGAAAAGCATTTAGTGTGGCACATGATCTTTTGAATTTTTTGAATTTTGATGATTTCTGTCACTGGCAGTATGATCCATGTGACACCATTAAAGAAATGATTATGGCCAATAAGAATGTTGCAAGTAGAATTCAACATCAAAGTAAACCCTTGCTTGAAAACTTGAGAAACGAGGATTCTTGGAATGAGAAAGGTATTTCTTTGGAACAATTGTTAGCATAAATTATGGCATTGCATCGAAAGACAATCAGGAGGTACAATAATTTTTATGAAAAAAGTGATAAACCATCTAGTAGAGTAAAAATGCCAGATTCTCTAGATAAGGAAGTTACAACTAAAAATTGGTCACGATAAAAAATTACTGCCTTTTGGTCTATGAAGAAGGAGCTAGATGATCCAAGAGCTCTTGTAGAGTATGGAGGTAACGAAGAAGATCGCGAGTTTAGAAAATTATGGAATATAGAGCATATCAATGAACGTGAAGATCAAGAAACTGATGATGAATGTAATGATGATAGGGAAGAACAGAGCCATGACAATTTCAAACCTAGTTTAAGTGAGGCCACAAAAGAAGCATATACTTCAGGAGCAACCATAGCTGAAAAAATGGGTTATGAAGGTGGTCCTTTTGGGTCCCAAAGACAAGGCCCTTGGATGGTAACAAATGTAGAGCATAGAAAAACAGTTGATAAATCTGGCCTTGGGCTTGGAGGTGAAAAATTAGACTAAGGGCATACAAGTCAATTTGTTAGAGCTTCAAATCCTCATCCTCATGGTCAGATACAATCACAACTAGGACATGCCCATGGTGCACCGCACTCCGTGGCGCATAGGTAGAAATAGTAGGTCAGCCAAGCAAACAAATTTCATACACAAGAGACACAACAAAAGATATACAAACACTAGGTGACTGGGCATACAAAGAGGCAAAGACTTTGACAGTCCAAGTCACACTACCAGTGGATCTTACCACAAAGGGAGTTATTTTTAAAATCACTACTTCAAGTAAATGGTCAAGGAAGTATCATTATTAGCAATTCATAAGTATTCTATTCTTCACCATTCAAGCATTCCCTCCATTGTTCTTGTCCCTGTGTTTTGATTATGACAAGAGTTTAAAAGAAATCAAACTAGATAAAAAAGAAAAGCAAGCAATCATGGAGAGTGCATTCATAATCTCAGATCCCTGCGAACAAACTATGCATTACATTTGACACAACTGTGATTACACAATTGTTAAGTTCTACAAATATAAAACCACCAAATCCGGGATGGATCGATCTCAATTCCGGTGTGAGAATTTTCATTGATTTTCGATCAATACTAACAAAATTAATGTATCAAAGAAGAAAAATGAATTGGTGGACACATTATTGCTAAAGCAAGATAGAGAGAAAAAAAGATTGCAGACTCAAATAGAAAAGTTACAAGAAAACCTAGCAAATGATGAAGCAAAGAGGAAAGCAACAGATAACAAAAGCAATGAATTAGAAAAAAGAATAAAAAAATCTACCTCTACATCAACAAGCAAAGAGGATAAATAAAATGAGAGAAGTGAATGAACTGAAGCAAAGCCTAGATGAGAGCAATAAGAAAAATGATGAGGAAAAATCCACTTTAGAAAAATTAAGACAAAGCATTGCGAATGGAAATGCATAGTGGGAACAAAAATTGGAGAAAGAGAGAAAAATAAATGAAAGATTGGAGGCAAAACTGATGGAAGCAAGATGAAATTAACTCTTGTCAAAATAAGTTATTTTCATTTTGTAGAGAAAAAATGAGGCATATGAAACAAAAGATATGGGATGAAATAATGCAGAGGATTGATCATTTGTGTGACATGTTTCAATTGATTGATACTATCAGACTACATTATAAGAAGCTCAACAAATATTTAGTGGACAAAATAATGTGTTGGCATTAGAGAAATCTACAAATCAAGTTCAATAAACAGTATACAAAGCCAGTGACAATGATTTGAAATCAAAAGGGATTAATAATTGGGTTGCTACCTCGATGAAGTTGTCATCTATCATTGAAAAGTGTTTGAGAATGCGTGGAACAAAGGAATATTTGCATTTGGCTACAGACAAGATGAAGAAGGTGGATGAAAAGGTAAGGAACTTCACAGAGCTTGGTTTTCCAGAGACTTTTGACACAAATGAGCGATTCATTGGAAAGGATGATTTCAGAAAGAAGATGGAGGGTGCAAGGAAGATTGATTTGGACCAGTTTCCTCGTAACCTAGATGTGGTGAACTATTTGGATTCCATCAAACCACTGATAACCTTGAATGCAAAATTGAATGAAGAATTCAAGAAAGTTTCCAATTTCAATCATGAAATGTTAACAAATCTTCAAGTCAAACAACATGAATTATAACAAATGACAATTCCACCACTTGAACAATGGAAGTTTCTAGAAAAGGAGATACAGTGATTTGATTTTTGATAATATGAATTTCCAAGTTCCAACTCAACTCTATGCAAAGTTGTCTTTGAGCAAGATTTTGCATTGCCAATGCCTCTATGTATTTCTTCATGTGAAAATCAATAAAATATCTCAAATTCAATAATGTGTTGATGTTCAATTATTTGTATTATTTATTTTATCATTTGAAGAAAAATTCTAGTAGTGGTTTCAACTACTAGATACACATTAAACGATTGTTGATGTTCATTGTTGTATATGCTACTAATAATATTGTTAATATGTTATTAAGCATTGAGTTGAGTGATGAATCACCAAGTACATGTTTAAGTTTTAACACAATTAAAATATGAAATTATTAATAATATGTTAATTTAGCCATACAAACCTATGATTCCATCAGAGCATTTTAATTAATTCTTTGAATTAAACTTTAAAGCAGAGACAAAATCATACATTCAACTAAAACGATTGAAGACCAATAGAAGGTTCCTTTATCATTTTCTTAACAATTCATATGATAAAATACAGGAGAAGAGAATCTGTTCCAGAATATGCATTTTCTCATTCAAACGCCATCACTGTCGTAAAACCATTATGTCTATGGCTATTACAAACTTGAAT